>ML347608.1:0-110102 GCA_005239505.1 Nicotiana paniculata | reverse complement strand
CCACTTCTTCAGGTTCCACTACTTTGAATGATGATGAAATAGTTGATAGTTATAATATTTTTTCTACATTTGCTACAACTCAAACCAGTAGCAGGAACATTTATGAACTTCAATTCTACTTGCAGAAGCAAAAGGAGATTCGCACAAAGGAATTTTCAGCGTTGGGATGGTGGCGTGAGAATGAAAAGCAATTTCCTGTTCTTTCTGCTATGGCTCGGGACGTGCTGAATGTGCCAATTTCAACTGTTGCATCAGAGAGTGCATTTAGTCAAGCAAGACAACAACTAGGAGACACCCGTCACTCATTGGGAAGCAATGCTTTGGAAGTTTTAGTATGTTTCAGAGATTGGATTAGATCGGAACGAAGAAATCAAGGACGTGAAGATGTTGATAGCCCTGAAGACGAGGAACTTGGAGATATATTAACACATGGTAACCCATCTGAATTTAACACTCCAGAAGAAGGACAATCAGAATCAGTTCATATTGATTATGAAGAACTTACAAGGGCAATGCAAAACCTTTGAATTTACTACTTGTCAAATGTAAACCTTTTAATTTGTAACTTGTAAGTTGTAACTTAGAAATAATTTTTAAAATTTGAAATACATATTGCATTTGCAATTTACAAGTGCAATTTTTTCCATATTCATTATTTTCTTTATATATTTTACTATATATTAATACAAATTACAATAGTTGTACAAAAATAAAAAATAAAAAAATACTGTAACCGGCCCGGACCGGCCCCTTAAGCCTCTAACTCATACGGTTAAGTTTTTACCCGAATTAACCCGAACCCGTTAAACCCATTAACTATAACCCGTAATCGGCCCGGTACCCCTACCCGTCCGTTTCAACAAAACCCCAACCCAGCCCGGCCCGGCCCACCCGTTAGACACCTCTACTTCTTAAGAAGTTTGAATATTTTAATATCACACCAATGAGCACTCCTTTTGATGCTAACTCTCAGTTGAAAAAGAATAATGGTGCCCCAGTTGCTCAGTCTAAATACGACTCACATTATTGGGAGTCCGACGTATTTAATGAATTTTACAAGGTCTGATATAGCCTATGATGTGTGTAGACTGAGTAGATATACGCATATCCCAACAACGAGCATTGGTCTGCATTAACTAGACTAATGAAATATTTGAGAGGAACCATAAATTATGGTATCCTATATAGTGGATTTCCTTCTATTTTAGAAGGGTACAATGATGCAAATTGAATCTCTGATTCATATGAGACAAAATTCACTAGTGGTTATGTATTTACCCTTGGTGGTGGTGCAATATCATGAAAATCAGCTAAACAGACGATCATTTCTTGATCGACTATGAAATCAGTGTTTGTAGCTCTGGAGTTAGCCGGTTCAGAGGCTGAGTGACCTATTGGGGGCAAACAGTGGCGGACCCAGGATTTTACACAAACAAGTTCAATAAATGATGACGGTAGCTAATAGTATAAGCGTTCATATATGACAAGTATGATTCAGTAACCTTTTTTTTTCTTCTTTTTGTTCTTAGCAAAATCTCTAGACAAATGCATTTAAAGTTGGCACACAAAAATTTTAACAAAGTTAAAAATATTTTTAAAAAGGGTACAATAAATTTATTTGCTTTCTATTTAGTTTAACAAAAGTTTATTAACCCTAAGATATTTAAATATTTTGTTATTATTAAGTAGTTGTTACTTGCGCGAAAAAGAGCATTAAAAAGATTTCTAAATGCTAACCCAATAATGGTGTAAAAAGAGCTAACACCAAAGTACAAAATTTAGTATGAAACAATTAAGCATTAATAATTAAATTAAACTAACAGATTATAAATGATTTCAGTAAATATACTTGCATGTTTTATCAACATTTATGACAGGAAAAACCAAAATTCAGTTTATAAGTAGGTTTAGTTTTTTTTTTTAAAGCTGATTAAACTATGGAATAGTTTTTATTGTATTCAAGCAAAGAAAATAAAGTGAAACAGAAAAATGACTAGAAATAGGACATGAGAGATATAAATTTAGAAGGGGAAGCTTGGTTGATTTGAAACACAATTTGTCTCGCCTACCGTATCATATGGTTAATTTGCACTCACGCCGTTCCAAATGCAGGCAAAATAAAAACTAGAAATATGCACTGTGCGGATTCAAACCTGGTTACCGGACGCCATTTTGAACCCCCTCGACCATCTCAACAGAGAGTTCTCTTGGTTTAAGTGGGTTCAAATATTATTTCTATACGTATTTGTTATGTTTTAAATATAATTTACCTATATACAGTATAACTTTTTAATGAAGCGGGTTCAACTCAACCCCTTGACACCATGTGGGTCCGCCCCTGGGCGCAAACCCGCGTCGAACAACAAAATTACCGGAAATCGAAATGTGATTAATAAAATCTCTGACTTATAATAATAATTATTGGTTCATAGAAATATTATATTTGAAAACCTTTTCCACTCCACGTCTCTCTTATGGTGAAGATATAGAGATGATACTGAGAAAGATGCCAAAATTGAGAAAGCTGAGTTGCATATTTTGGGGAACATTTGGTTATTCCAACTGTTAGAGGATTCAAGGGGAATTAGCTGGACAACTGTTAAGAGTTCCTAATAGCTGGAACAGCCAGCAACGTTACACCAGTACATTGAGATACCAAATGGAAGTTGAATAGGGTTATCATGGGGTTTCCTGCAGTTCATGTCTCACTAGTGGTGGACATCCTAAGACGCCTTGGCTGCACGATTCATCTAAGTAGATGGACAGTTTGATCGGACCATAGAGATCCTAGAAGATAAGTAATTAAGCATATGTCATCAACCTTGGGGACGGTTGGAGTGGATACTTGCTCTGTATAACGTGTTAGCATACAGATGGTGCCCTTTGAGGCTTTGTACGTTTCTTTGAGGCTGGCAAGATCAAGCTATTGGGTCCAAATTTAGCGATTAGAGAAGCTGGAGGAACTTCATATATACGTGCTTCAATCTCTAATATATTATGTTAGAATTTTCGGTGTGTTAGAGTTTCAGTATAATATACTGGAAGTTCATACATAGGTGCACCAATCTCCGATATATTATGTTGAAATTTTTTGTGTTGCAGTAAAATAGTAGTTATTTTTCTATAACTTCACAAACACTGGCTTTTTTCAATTATCAGTCTGAAAACTAATTAGCCCGTGCTATTTTCACGACTTGAGTTGTGGTCATCGCTGCCTGATTTCTTGTGTATATATTGAATGGTTTTATCTTCTTTTTTTCTTTACTTCCTTCCATATGAAACATGGTAAAGTAGGTACTCCCTCCATTTGTGATGTAAATTGACTTGAAACAAAGTTTAAGATTAAAAAAAAAAAAGAATGACTTTTCAAACACGTGGTGCTAAAAGTTTAAAGTACGAAAGCTTAGTTAAGCCATGATAAAGTGGGTAAAATAAAAAAAAAATTAAATTAAATTATTTTTAAACATAGAAATGTGACATCCTTTTTGGAACGGACTAATAAGGAAAGTGTGTCATTTAAATTGAAACGGATAAAGTAACAAATAATGATTACTAGAAAGACTTAATTAACTTAGGTATCATTTGGTATACAGGATAAGGAATAATTAATCCCGGGATTAAATTTGAAATTGGTTTATCCCATGTTTGGTTGGAATAAAATTGTGGTATAACTAACCTCAAGATTAGTTATCCCGGGATTATAGTATTTTTTTATCCCTATGAGAGGGCAGGATAACTAATTCCAGAATAATTAATCATATGATAATTTATTTCCCAACCAAACCAACCCTTGTAATAGTAGATTATAAAACTAAGGCTTAATACACAATTGCCCCCGAACTTGTATATTACGACATCTAGTTGAAAGGCCCAAACGGCTTTTTTGAGAGGGGAAGTTTCAAGAAGAACTAACCTAAATAGCAGCCAACTCAATTACTTAAACTAAAATTAGTAGGTGAATATATAATATATGTATAATTTATGTCAATATTTGTATATTTGTATAATTAATGTAAAATTTATGTATACCGGCTAGAAAAGTAAACAGTGAAATCTACTAGCTATTTATGTAAAATGTTTAACTCAAATAGCCGTTTACCTTATCTCTTAAACTGAAAATAACTGCTAGATGTATAATATATCTATAATTCATATATAATATATGTATAATCAACGTATAATTTACATATATTAACTAGAAAATGTAAACAATGAATCTAGTCAATTATTGGGTAACTATCCCATTTATGTATGATAATAAAGGCCCAATAGTAATACATGGACGCTAAGAATGTAATATAGGCCCAATAGTAATAAGAGTCTAATTAAGAAACTCTTGGGCTTTTTGACTGACTACCCAATCAAATTTGTGTCGAGAACATTTGTTAGATCAACTTGATTGGTAGGGGCTTGATGTCCAGTCCAGTTCTCTTTGTGATGACCCAAGGGATTATTTTATGAATTAAGACTTTGTCCTAGGTTTATTAACCATAAAAAGACTAATTTTAATCAGCTCGATTTACGTGCACAGTTCGGGCGTGAAATCGGAAAGCTTTTATTTGAAAATATGAGAAATACTAATTTTTAGAATTTAAAGTTCGATTTTAGTTGACTTGAGTCAACATTTTGAGTAAACGTACATGGATCTGTGTTCTGACGATCCCGGGAGGTCCGCAGTAAAATATGGGACTTGGATGTATGCTCGGAATTGAATTTTGAGGTCCCAAGCCTTAGAATTCAATTTTTGAAAGAAATTTTCTTGCTGGATTTTTAATGAAATAAAGAAATGAATTAATGTTTGAAATCGTTGGTATCGGGACCGTATTTTGGTTCCGGAGCTCGATACATGTTTTTTATGATGTTTACATCCTATCTGTAAATTTTGGTGAGAATCGGAATTTATTTGACATGATTCAGACGTCCGGTTGAGAAATAATAAACTTAATTGAGAAAAATGATGGGTTTGAGGTTTAATTCATAGTTTTACATGTTATTTTCATGATTTGATCGCACGATCAAGTCCGTATGATATTTTTAAACTTGCGTGCATGTTTTGTTTAGAGCCCCGAGGGCTCGGGTGAGTTTCGGATAGGCCACGGGATGTTTTACACTTAGAAAAGTTGCTGATTTTCTATTTTCTGGTGCCCAGTTATTTGGTGATTCGCGTTCGAGTAGCATCTATCGCGAACGCATAGAGTAAAAATTGAGCTGGGCCTTTTTGTTCTATGCGAACGCGGGACCCCTGACGCGAACGCGATGGGCTGGGGGGAGAACCTACGCGAACGCGATTTGGTCCATGCGAACGCGTAGTGTAACGGGCCTGGGGGGAGGGGAACCTGACTTTCCTCTATGCGAACGCGGCCCAGTGACCGAGAAATGCGATGGCCAACAGGCCTGACTCTATGCGAACGCGGGCAGGCCCACGCGAACGCGAACGCGATAAAGACATGTCTAGTCATATTTAAACGATGTTAAACACGGACAAAATCCTTTCCTTCACTATTTTTTGAACTACCAAGCCTTAATGACGATTTTCTTCACCAAAGTTCATCCTCAAAGTGTTGGTAATCAATTCTAAACTCTACTCTTTCAATTACCCAATATTTGTCATCACTTTTAAATCAAAAATCAAGAGTTTCATGGTAAAAATTGAGGGTTTGGGTACAATTAGGGAATTTTGTAAAAATTGAATCTTTACCTCGAATTGAGGTCGGATTTCGAAACTAATTACATATTCGGGCTCGGGGATGAATGGGTAAATATAATTTGATCTGAACCCCTAGTTTGGACCAAGCGGGCCCGGGATCGGGTTTTATCTTTTTTTGAGAAAATTTAGGAAAAATTATAAAGTTAGTTCCTTTAACATTAATAAAATGATATTAAGTTAATTATGGTTAGATTCGAGTGTATTGGAGGTGAATTCAAAAGGAAAAGCTATAATTGAGCAATGAGTGGCCTGCGAATTCGAGGTAAGTGTTTGGTTTAACCTTGACGTGAGGGAATAGGAATCTCAACTTAATTGCTATGCGAATTTGCATGTGTGGTGAGTATAGGTGAAGTGACGAGTATCTATGCACCACCAAATTATCTGTTAAACATTATCCCTTCTCCGTTTCTAATTTATATTATTCATGGCTTAATTATTTTATGCTCATTGATGTTTCTATGACTACTTGGCTTTGTTAACTTGTTGATAAGTCTTGGTTCAATTATTTTTGAAAAGTGTTGGTTGTTCCCTTGGTTTCATATTGGTACATAAATGTTGAGCGGGTTGACATTGTTTACGAAATATGTATATTCCTGTTGGTTTCATTTTGAGATGATATTGATGGAGTTTATGAGAAAATACAGTTTCTTGTTTATATTTGTTGAGACAAAAATATTGTGAAAGGCTTGGCCTGAATTGTGAGTTTTAATAAATAAACTGATATGATATATCTGGTGGGAGCGGGTTGCACGCCGTAACAAGGAGTAATAAGGGTAGACAGGTGGGATCGGGTTGCACGCTGCAACAGGAGCAATAAGGGTGATGTGTGTGTGTGTGTGTGTATATATATATATATATATAGGGAGGAGCGATAAGGGTAGACAGGTGGGAGCGGGTTGCACGCCACAACAAGGAGCAATAAGGGAGGACACTTATATTTTACTGATTTTTAAAAAAAAAAAGATTTGAGAACTTACTGGTTTACTTCACTATTTTTCATATTTTGCACTACGTTTATCTTAAAGTTAAAGTTTGAAAATTTGAAAACTTACATGACAATTGGTTATAGCCGAGACCTGGAAAATGTGAGTGAGTTATTTTAAATTGTTGCTATAGTTATTGTTTGTTTATTTCAGAATTTCCTTTTTGTTTTATTTTATATTGTTCACAGGTTATATTGTTAATGCCCCGCCGTAGTCTCGTCATTACTTCGTCGAGGTTAGGCTCGGCACTTACTCAGTACACGGGATCGGTTGTACTGATACTACACTCTGCACTCTTTTGTGCAGATCCAGGTACTGCACTCTTTTGTGCAGATCTAGGTACCGGAAAATATTAGAAGATCTTAGTACCCGTATTCATCATTTGGAAACACGAGGTATATCTACCGGCGTCCGCAGATTCCTGGAGTGTTCTCCTAGCTTTATAAAGACTGCTTTATTTTACTCAAAACAGATATATTATTTCTTTCAGCTCATTATTTGTAGTATTCTTAGAAGTTGGTGAATTGTGACACCAGACCCTGGGGTGGTCTTAGAATTATATATATTTAGTTCGTGACTCAGTTTATTTGTTTGTTTATCATTTTATTTTTGGAATGTTATTCGCCGTAAATCATTAGATTTAATCTACTCTAAATTTATTTTATTGTGTTTAAATAAGTAACCAAAGAAAAATAGCTAATCGAATTCTAACATTGACTTGCCTAACAAGTGTGGTGTTAGGCGCCATCACGATTCCTAAGGTTGGAAATTCGGGTCTCGACACTCTTGAATATTTTATTTGTGTGTGCCTATTTTGAGATGTAAATATTTCACAATTCTGGTAAATAAAATTCTTTAATTACTAAAATAAAATTAAAATAGATACGATTAATTTCAGGCTGATGTGCAAAGATAGCCGATTTTGGGACTCCTATTAAAGTGGGTAATTTATGGATACAATGTATTTACTCTGTATTTACCATTCGAGTTCGAGCAGATAAGATATATGAGAAAATAATGTATGTATTGTATTGTATTATTGTATGTGACTCCATAGCAAAAAAGAAGAAAGTTTGGCCCAAGCAAAATATTGTATACATTGTATTAAAACTAAAATATGAGAATATATTATTATTACATTGTATTTACCAAAATCTGGCCAGATCTAAGAGTGTGGTTACCAGAGACAAACCAAAAATCTGATGAGAACTGAGAATACACTATTACACTGTATTTATCAAAATCTGGTCAGATCTGAGAATAGGTTTCTGCGCTTCTCGGCACCAGAGACGAACGAAAATCTAACCAGATCTAAGAATATATCGTATTTATCATTCAAAAATCCGGTCAGATATGAGAGATCCTTCAATGTAGCCAAACATTGGCCAGTGGTGGCCGTTCGCCGGAGAGGACGAAGCTTTTCCGGGGCAAGGAAGCGGGAGCACGACGGGATTTTAGACCTCCAATGCTGGCCAACGGAGCAGCGGACAGTACTGGACGTCTGAGATTGAATCTTTTGGGAAGCATAGTAATGAAAAAAGCCTCGGTTGTGATTTGGGTTGAGATATGGGTATTTGCTATAGATAAATTATAATTATTTTAAAGTGTATTTATTACGATAAATATAGTGTAAATTTTCCTATTTTAGCCGTGCCTTAAATTGATAAAATCTTGCAAGTTTAGCTTATTCATCAGGAAAATACAAGTCTTATCCCCTATCACAAATTAATAGAATTTATAATTCATCGCTCCACTTGTCGTTAGTGCACCCGTTACTAACATGGTTTTTCGATAATTCGTCCTTACTGATTTAGCGATGAAAATATGTTGCTCAGCGACGACGTTATATCCTTTTTTATAGAGTATAATGACCGTGTTGACGGTACTCATCAAACTTGCGAAATCTACCTATCCGTTCCTTTTTATTAATTCTACTTTTTAGCATATAGGGATTCTATGTGTTCTATAAAGACGATTCTATTCCCAGCAAAATTTAGTGATGTTCAATCAATATTTTTTGAGAAAGAACAACCTATTACATGAAGGAGAAATTGTCAAACTNCCCCCCCCCCCCCCCCCCCACCAACACACAAAAGGTCTGTCATCTCTTATATGTATACGGTAGAAATCGGGTTCGCCTATTGGCCAATCGAGACTGAAGCGTGACAGGTTAAAACTCGATTTCGGGTTATATTGAACCAAGGGGACGAAGTCAAATCGTCGAGCTCGTGACCTTGGGACCGAACAAAATCAAGACCAAACAAGATCGAGGGAAATTTGCCGAGCCGAATAACAGAAGGTCAAAATATCCGCGATCGGTTGGGGATCACGAGTGGAAATCCCGGTACGTATCAAGGAGACACCGATTAATTAGCAAATCATGAGATTTTTTACCTTATATAGAATTGTATCAAGAATAAGACCCTCTTACTATAAAAAGGTGGGTCTGATCATTTGTAATACACATCACAATACATGGCACAAAGCAATATACTGTTATTTCTAGCCCTTATCATCATGTTATTATGTTCTTGCATCAGTTGAGCCGTTTCTTGGTTCGAGGGTGATCAAACTCGAAGGCCAAGGCTGTTCAGTTTGTGTGATTTGCATTTATTTTCTTATTTCAATATTAATCTGTCTTTTTAATTTGTATCAAGTTATATCACGTATCCTTAAAACCGCGTGTGAATTCAATTGTTATCTGATTTTGAGGGTAAATAGTTTGGCGCCCAACGTGGGGCCAAGGATAATAGTGATTATCTGGTACAAACTTTCATAACACACATTATGTACACTTGTTCTTTGGAGTATCTGTGATTCTAGGACCAAAATGTCGAACTCTCAATCAACACCCCTAAAGATTGACAATGATTTCGGTCACCACAACGAAATGATAACATAGCGCTAGGGAACAACATACCTCCGATTGGCCTCGATGGAGTTCCAGTTGTAGACCCAATCGAGTTAGCTCTCATGTAGCCATCAATGTAAATTTGGTCGTCGATCCCGAGAGCAGTGTCTATGGAGATGTTCGATCAGCCGCTCGAAGCACACATGGCGGCGAAGAGGACGGGATCAGCCTGCGGGTGATCTTCGAAATGTTGCATGCTCAACAGGAAACAATAACCCAATTCCAAAACTAGAATCACCCGCCGAGCAGGATCGAGCAGGAGCCGTCCCAGGAAGTTGTCCACATGGTCGAATCGACTTCAAGGAAATCGAACGGGAAAGAATCATGGACAGATCCTACAATCATGAAGATGCTCGAAGAACTGACGAAACAAATTGAGTCGCGAGAAAGGAAGATCGAGGAAAACGACAAGAAGGTGAAAATTTACAACTCCAGATTCGATCAAATCCCGGGGGCACCACCAATATTGAAGGGTCTGGATGCCAAGAAGTTCGTTCAAAAACCTTTCCCTCCGAGCGCGACTCCCAAGCCGATTCCCAAAAAATTCCTCATGCCCGAGGTTTTTGCCTTGCTAAAGAAATTCGGAGAGACCCTGTCAAGGGGAGCTATGATATGGTACCACAATTTACCACCTAATTCTATTGACTCATTTTGTCACGCCCCGAACCTGGGCCTAGACGTAACACGGTACTAGGTGCCTGACTATATGCGACCGAGTGAACCAACTGGATGACTGAAACAACATGTGATATCATAACATAGAGAATGCAGAAGATAAACTAACACGTGCTGATATACTGAAAGTA
This sequence comes from Nicotiana paniculata, assembly GCA_005239505.1. Classification (NCBI taxonomy): domain Eukaryota; kingdom Viridiplantae; phylum Streptophyta; class Magnoliopsida; order Solanales; family Solanaceae; genus Nicotiana; species Nicotiana paniculata. The sequence goes on along the minus strand of ML347608.1, from coordinate 99,695 downwards.
TGAATGGTATAAATCAAGTGCGGAAACACTAATATAAGTCTGAAACATATAGTTAGCCAACATGGCTTAACCTAAAAAACTAACGACTCTCTCTAACTGTTACTCTAGTCAATGAAGACTCTAATGAAGTACTGAAAACACTGACTATCTGAAAAATATTGAAGACTGTAAGGTAATGATAATGCCCCGAAAGAACTAAGGCTCAACAAATAGCTGATACAAGAATCCTAGCGCTCTGAATCGTCAATCTGTAAATCATTACCTGCATCGTGAGATGTAGGCCGGGCAAAAGGGAGGTTAGTACGTTTAAATTGCACTGGTATGTAAAGCAACTGAAAGAAAAAATTATAAATGCTAAAACTGAAACTAAGCTGATAACTGAGAATTGATAATTGATAACTGAGAATTGATAATTGATAACTGAAATAATAACTATTGAAACTGAAACTGAAATGATAACTGATAACTAAAATGAAAACTGATAATTGAACTGAACAAAGGAAGTAAGGATATGAATACTCCCTCTTCTGAATGATGAACAACATGTTTATCTGAATAAACTACGGCCTCGAGCCCAATATATATGTGCACAAGCTACGACCTCATGACCAAGTATAGGTATACATAACTACGACCTCAGGCCCAAAAATGCATAAAGCATCAATTACGACCTCAGCCCAAACATGCATAAAGCATAAACTACGTCATCAGGCCCATATATGCATAAAGCATATAAACTACGGCCTCTTCACCATTCTATTAAACTGAAAGGCAACAAACGATTTTCATAGCAATAGACAAAACAAAAGTTTCATAGCAAAATAAAATAAATTGAAATTCCAAATAAATATCTAATAAGGGAGAGGCGTCATTGTTCGTCAATAGAAAGGAGAGACTAAGAATGAGAGACACGAAAGTAAGATTTAAGAGAACCGGACAACGCAATCTGAAGAGAGGATAGAAAGGAGAGACTTCGATATAAACTAAGAAAAGAAGAGTTTAAAGAGAGGCGAATAAAATGAAAAGACTTAACCCTAAAATGTAAGTCTAATATTTATACAAGTCAATATAATTGATTTCGGATCGGATTGGATAAAATTATACAAATCCAAATCCGATTGGTATATGGGTTAAGTTTTTTAAACCTAACCCATATCCAATTCGAAAATCCGAAATCTGAAAATACGAATAGAGTGAATTGGTTCGAGTTCTCAGATATCCGATCCAAATGCGAACCCTAGTACTATGCACGATTGAACTAAAGATGGTTTCAAATTTCACGTTATGGGGTAGGGGGAGGTCATTTCAAATCTTTTTCTTGTGTTCTTATTTCTGACCCAAGCAGATTAATATAAAAATATAAAACATTCTGTTCTTTACATTCTAGCAAGCAAAAGAAAGAAATGGTTAGATATGATTCTACCTAACTGTGTACTATCTATTTCTTAAGTGAAATTTTCTTTTTCTTGGCTTATGGTTACAAAGATAATCACGTACATACATCTCTTTTGAACATGTTAAAGGAATAATAATCGCCACAAAATCGAGAATTACTTTTAGGCCTTAGCACAAGTAGTACGTAAACTTTTGACATCCGTCGATTTATTTAAGGTACAAAACTCCGTAATTCTTTACCATTTATTTGTAAAATATGCATTTTATATGTATCAATAAATAATTTCTGAAGAATATAATAAACAACCACTTAAAAAATAATTCAAACTAAATACTAGGAAGTGATGTTTTCAGATGATCACATGAGTCTCAGACCAAAATTACGTAAAATTACATCTCGGATATTAAAAACAAACTTAATTAGCATTGTAAATAAGGAATCCGCATTTATTATAACAACACAAGTAAAATTAATATTTTACTCGAAAATTATATTTTTTTCTGTATATTAAAAATAAATTTACACAAGTAATAACATCTTCAACAAGGGAATTATATGAATAAGAAAATTTTTAAAAATTCAATAGATAAATTATACCTAATAAGTATAAAATTAAATTAACTACAAGTTCTCAAAAGCAATACCATAAATCTCATATTTTTTAAGCAATGCTTACGAAATTTTCATCATAATTAAATAGTAAAGATATTTAAATTATATTTAATAACCATTGAATAACACAAATTTTTATGATATAATAACAAAGATGATTGGTTTATAATCAAAATCCAAATTACGACCCAAGTTTTCGGATTCAAAAGAAGAAAACTGATAAATTTAAGATTAAGAGAAATGCTCTTTTTATATAATTTTAAAGTTTTGGAGTCCCTTTTTGAGTGTTCTTGCTAGAGACCACATACAAAATAATAGGATAGGGAGAAACATATAAAAAATAATAAAACAACTATAGAAAATTGGGAGTAACCGAAAAATCACTAAGACAAAAGGAAATAAAAATCACAAAGAAAAGAAAAGTCGGACAAGGTTCAAAATAAAATTCCAGCGTGAATTTTACACACGAGAAACGTTTTCAAAAAGATCTACAAGTTATAACACCTTTGCTTAGTTTACGACTATGAGTGGCAAGATCAGATATTTAACCTAGTTTAAAAAAATATAAATATAAATATATAAAATATTTATCATCTTAGCATGTGCCATGTTGCCCTTTTCTAAAAGGGTGGATCCGCCACTACCTGACCTATTATTGTTGGCATTAGCATTGCGTTTTCACTTTAACTTTGAACTTTGGACAACACCTAAATCATCAACATTTCAGTGCGGTTATGCTGAATCAGTAGTGAATTTTCAACTGATAAGACACCAATGGGAATCAAAATTTACTAATGTAAACTTTTAGGTTATGTTTGGAAAGTCACTCAATAATTGGAATTGGTGCAATTACTAGGGTATTAATTACACAGCCTAGTATATAACCTAGTAATTACGACGACTCTATTTGTTTGTCATAACGTAATTACAATGTAATTACAAGTGTACTGTTGGGTTGGACAAGTGTAATTACACAATTAAATTAAATTTTAAATGAAATAATTATCGAAACTTAAAAGTTAATATAATAAATATATGCCCAGAAATGATTGTTTATAAGCATAAATTATATTAAATTTGGTATGTAATATACATTTTTTCTTGAATATACACTAATTAGTAATAATATATTTATAGTTAATATCGTAAAAATTAGTTGATACTATATTTTTTAAATTAATAATATTTAGTTTATATTTATAAAAACTAAAAACATACGTATTGTAAAAAATCATGGAGTGCATATTTGATAAAATAAATTAATATTTATAAATATAATATCATAACATTATGCAAATATTTGACAAAACTAATCTATCAATTATAACTAAAAAATGAACAAGTTACAATGTGAAATAACAAGCAAATACTACTAAAACAAGTAAAATTGAAACAATAAATATAACACAATTTCAAAATCCTCCCAAAAAAATTAACATATATCAAATTCCAACATAATAAAAATAAGTTCCAATACAACTTAAAGATTAGGAAACATAATAAGTTTATAATTGTTGGAATTACTTAGTCATGGTTTAATATCCTCCATTTTTATTTGTACTGGGCTGAGCCCAAATGTATTTAATTTTGAGATTTTTACCTAGTTATACTATATTAGAAACTTATTTACCAATGTTCTCTATGTTTTGTAGTTTTTAATAAATATCTAGGTTTCTCTTACAAATTGTGTAGATTGCTCCTTAAAAGGCTCATACCCCATTACTAGTGCCTTCAATTAAGGGATTCAATTATATCCTTTCCTTTTTTTCTGTTACCTCTTCTCTCCCCTTATTCTTTTTACATCAAAACCCCTTAATCTAAGCCCAGAACCTCCGTCTTCTCTCTTCCCACCATTGCCGACAACTTTATATTATTAAATCATCAATTGCATCGTTCTTTTGCTGGGAGACCGGGCAACACCGAAAATGAAGAAATACTCAGGAATTGTATGATAATTATATCATAATTGTATACGAATTGTATCAGATACATCAATGCGTAAAATATAATTGTATCATACTTGTATCACAATTGTATCTAGCTTTTAGATGGTACATTAATATCCAAAATAATACTTGATACAATACTAATGCATTAATATATAATTATCATATATTTGTGATCTAAATTGTGAAATTCGTCACGAACTGACAACTACTCATAATTCAAATACAAGTTTGATACAATCCTGAAAGAATTCTTACATAATTCTGATACAGTTATGATACAACTTAAAACCGATTCTAAACTTAATCTAATACAATATCGTACTGTATTTGTATTAGTATTGTATCATATATTATTTTAGGTACAAATTGTGATACAATTATGATACAGTCGTGATACAATTCTAAATTATGATACAACTTTGATCTTCGAAGTCTTAGGTATTGACGTATCAAATACAACTCAGATACAAGTATGGTACATTTATCATACAATCGTAATACAATTCTGAAACCTCTTCTTCCTCGAGTTTCAATATGAAATTTAACCTAAAACCAACTTTAAACTTAACCAATCTCCCTTAAAACTGAGATATAAACTATAAAGAATATTTTCAATCGTTTTCAAGAACACACAATGCAAAGAAATCACATATTCGTATAATCCAAATATATAATTCAAAGCTTCGAAGCTTTTTAATGGTATGTCAAAGGTAGACCTCTCTACCTGTAATTTCAGAGATAATGTCGATAGATTTGTCAATATATAGTTGAAGCTTTTTAATGGTTGTTGGTGGAACTAATTCAGAGAAATATATGGTGCTACAATTTTAGAGAGATAATAGTTTGATTTGTATGAGGGAGAAAGAGAGATATATTGGTTGATTTGTATGAAAGAGAGAATGACTTTAAATTTTTTTGATATTGGGAAGAAAATCGTGATTGTAGGAGGCTAATTAAGCTGATAGATGGGATGGAAGATACAGTTACAAATTAATTCCTATATTTAAGGGAACCTTCTTTTATCATGATTTTGTACTTAAATAGTAAATATAGATACACAATATAATTTTTAAGGAACTAAATAAAATGGTTAATAAGTTTCTAATATAGTATAACTAGGTAAAAATCCCTTAATTTTTCTATTTTGTTCAGCTTAGTGATTTTGGGCTTAGTTGAACTTCCGAGTCAACTATATAGGTTTAGTTACACATTGTATTGAACGGATTATTCATTTCATTTTTTCCAAAAGTTTCTAATAAAAACTCTTAAGCACAGTGAACCCTAGGCCGAACTCCATTGATTTCACTATATTTTTCGCTGCTAACATGGTATCAGAGAGAGGAATCTCGTAAGTCTCATGATTCTCTATCCTCTGATGGTAATCTCGACGAGTTTCGCCAGAGATTTATCCTTCCTCGTTAATTTGTTCGATCGTCATATTTTGTGTGTTGAATAGTTGGTCGCCTCTGAGGGTTTCTATCTCCGCTCGTTTTCTTCTATTGAGGTTTTGGAGATTGGATTGTGATGATTTCGTCTTCAATTTCAAATACTTCGTATTCAATTTTGGTTAGGGTTTGTTGATCTGTGAGACCTCTTCACTGTTTCAACGGGTTTATTGTTTGCGCGAGCTGTTTACAAGGCCGTATTCTTCCTGTCGCGAAGAATTTGGTACATTTTTTCCTCGTCTTCATATCAATTGCATGTTTTAGGGTTTTGTTTTACTTTTGTGGTTAAAGCCTAAATCTGTGTGAGATTGGTTGTTCTCTCAAGTTTTGTCTTTTGATTAATGGCTATCACAACCGGAACCTCGACCTCTTCTACTTCCGATAACTCTTCTTTCCTTAACCATGGGACTCCGAGTTCTCGTATTTTTATCCTGATGATTATAAATACCTATGTCATCCCTTATATGTGCATCCATTTGATTTTTTAGGATCTTCCTTAGTCACTAAGCCTTTTGATGGCTTCTGCTATGGAAGTTGGCGTAGGTCCATCCTAGTTGCTTTGTCTGTTAAGAACAAGTTGGATTTTATTCATTGGACTTATGAGAGACCTCCTGAAGGTTCTCCTCTTCTTCGCCAATGGCAAAGGTGCAATGACCTGATTGTTGCATGGCTTGCCAACTCTGTTACTAAGAACATTCACCGCATTTTTTTGTATTCTTAGTATGCAACAGACATCTAGAAGGAACATGAGGCTAGGTATGGGCAAGCTGATGGTGCAAGGGTGTTTGAATTGAAAAAAAAGATAGCTCATATCTCTCAGGGTTCTCTTGACATAGCTGCTTACTTCAACAAGCTAAAGCAGCTCTGGGATGAGCTTGCTTCTTTCTCTACTAGCTCAGATAATAGGTGTACATGTGGCGGTAGTGTCAAGTATGAGGGAGAGCAGAGGGTGTATCAATTCCTCATGGGTCTCAATGATACATATATTCAAGTTAGGAGCAACATATTCATGATAAAAACTCTTCCTTCCATTGACATTGTGTACATTATCATTTTGAGTGACGAGAAACAGATGCAGGTGTCTGCTGCTTCTCACTTCTCTTCAGAATCTGACTCTTTCAATGCTAGGGTTTCTAAACAGTCATATGCTCCCGGGGTGAGCTTTGATTCCCAGAAGCCATCCATTATTTGCAAATATTGTAAGAAGCCTGGTCACAACATTGAGAAATTCTATAAGCTATATGGCTTTCCACAAGGTTTCAGATTCACTAAGAATTCTGGTGCCAAAATGGCTTCAACACATGTGGTAGTTGATTCCTCTTCTTCTCAGCAATGTCCTTCTGATTCAGCTACTGGTGTAGGTCCTCTCAACTGTTCTGAACAATCTTTTGGGGTTCTTATCTTGACAAAGGCGCAATAATCCTAGTCGATTCATCTTCTACAACAAACTCATGTCAACCCTGATTCATCTACCTCACTCATGTCTTCAACACACTTTGATGGTAGGGTAGCCACTCACAGTGTTTTACTTAAACCTGTTTTTTTTTTCAAAGTCACTCTTTCTGATTGGATAATAGATTCTGGTGCATCTGATCATATGACCTCTCTTAAATCTCTTCTCTTCAATATACAACCCCTTGCCGTTCCTTGTCTTGTTTCTCTTCCAAATAGCTACAAGGTTAAGGTCTACAAATGTGGATCTCTAACTTTGTTCCCCAATTTCACGTTGCATAATGTGCTTTATGTCCTTATTTTTCAATATACTCTCATTTCAGTCCATCAGTTGGTCAGTCAATTTGATGGGATCGCACAGTTTACTAAGGCTTTGTGTGTCTTACAGAGCCTTTCTCTGAAGAAGCCACTGGCTCTTGGTAAACTAGACAATGACCTATACAAGCTGCAGATTCCTGTGTTTAACTCTTCAAATTGTGTTTCTAGTGTTGATCTCACTTTTCCTAATTATGTTGCATGTGATGTTTCAAATGATTCTACTACTCCAAATTGTAATTCTGCTCGTGTGACTTCTAATAAAATGAATGTCCTTTGGCATTTTAGGCTTGGGCACATTCCTTTTTCTAGAATGAAAAATATGTTTTTTATCAGTTCTTCTCTTTCTAGAAAGCAATCCTTCCCTTGTTCAGTGTGTCCCCTAGCAAGGCAAACTAGACTCCCCTTTTCTGACAGTACCATTCATTCCACAACTCCTTTCCAATTGATCCACATTGATACCTGGGTCCCGTATCACTCTCATAATTCTAATGGTGCTAGATATTTCCTCACCATTATGGATGACTAATCTAGGTCAACCTAGACTCACCTTTTAGGAGCCAAAAGCAATGATTTTGATCTCCTCAAGAGTTTCATTTCCATGATAGAAAGCCATTTTAAATCTTATGTATAAATTGTTAGGAGTGACAATGCTTGGGAATTGGGGTCCAGTTCCACTGGTTCTAAGATTTTCTCAGAAAAAGGGATCATTCACCAAACATCCTGCCCCCATACTCCTCAGCAAAAATGGTGTTGTAGAGAGAAAATATAGACACTTGCTAGAAATTGTTAGGGCCATGTTGTTTCAGTTGCTTGTTTCTTTTTTGGGGGATTACATCCTCACTGCCACTTATCTCATTAAAAATTTCCCTACACCTCTCTTGAATAGTAAAACTCCTTTTGAATTCCTCTATGGGAAGCCCCATTCTTATTCTCATCTTAGATCTTTTGGTTGTTTGTGTTATGCCACAATCCCTAAGGTTCATAGAGACAAATTTGTTCCTCGGTCTGTTCCTTGTGTTTTTCTGGGGTACCCTTTTGCTAAGAAAGGTTACAAATTGTACAACCTTATCTCCAAGTCAACTTTTTCTTTTAGGGATGTCCTTTTTTATGAACACATTTTTCCTTTTTCTACTCCCTCATTGGATTTTCCTGCCCCTTATACTTTTACTTCTTCCTCTTTTTCTGATGATTGTTTCTGTGAACCTTCCAGCTCCACTTCTCAGGTTTTTGGACATGTTCCTCCCTCTCTTGTTTCTCATTCTCCTCCTTCTACTATCCCTCCACCTCATCTTTCTTCCTCTCCTGTTCCTGCTCCTCCTGATGTTGTCCCTCTCAGAAAGTCTTCTAGGTCCCATAATCCTCCTGGGTATCTCTCTGATTATGTTTGCCAGCTTCCACTTTTCTCTTCTTCTTATCTTTCTGTTTCTTCCTCTTCTTCTACCTCTGTTCCTCCTATGTTTGAGCCATCCTCCTACTCTCAGGCTACTTCTATGCATGAGTGGAAGGATGCCATAAGAGCTGAATTTGCAGCCTTGGAGGCCAATGACACTTGGTCTATTGTTGACTCGCCTCCTGGTTAGAGCCCATTGACTGTAAGTGGGTGTACAAAATGAAACATAGGGCTGATAGTACTGTTGAAAGGTATCAGGCTAGATTGGTTGTCAGGGGTTATACACAAGTTGGCGAGATTGATTTTTATGAGACCTTCTCCCCCGTGGTAAAGATGTCCACTATTAATATAGTGGTTGCAGTGGGTAGCATTGGCCTCTCTTCCAACTTGATGTCGACAATGCTTTTTTTGCAGGTGACCTTGAAAAGGAGGTGTTCATGAGGCTGCCCCCAGGTTACTCAGTTACTCCCCTTTCCAGTTCTGGCCAGTTTGGTATGCATACTTCAGAAGTCCCTTTATGGGCTTAGGCAAGCCTCCAGGCAGTGGTATGCCAAGCTTTCCTAAGCTCTTTCTTCTAGAGGCTACCATCATTCCCTTAATGACTACTCTCTCTTCACTAGAGTTTCTGGGGACTCGATTGTGGTGCTTGCAGTTTATGTAGATGATATTATCCTCACAGGTACTGATTCTGCTGAATGAAATTCTACTTTAATAACATCACTCATTATATGCCGAGTTTGTTAATGACTCATTATTTATAATATTAGGAGGTGCAGTTTAATGATAACACAATTACGCTAAATGAAGAAAATAAAATAAATAAGAAATAAAATATACGAGAAATTACATGGAATCACAAGAAGTAAATGTAGAGAAATAAAAAATAAATAATATACAAAGAAAATATAGTTTCAAATTAAAAAAAATTAAAAAAATGGAAATAAAAAGTTATAAAGAAAATAAATTAAAATAGAAACAAAAAGGAAAACAATTTAAAAGTAACCTTGTAATTACGCAGTATAATTACCACCAATTCTCACCTCCCCTTGAGAATTGGAGAGTATAATTACACAATTACACTCTCCAATTGTATCGATTCCATGCTGACCAAGTAATTACATGGTTATACAAACATGCCAAATTATGTAATTACACCCAATTATACCCAATAATTCCTAGGTAGCTTTCCAAACATGCTCTTAAGGATGCATGAATTTATGTAAGGATATTCAAAAAGATACGATGTCACACATACAATATGAACTTGTAACCAAAAGCAATTTTCAAACCTTTTTTTCTACTAAGTTAATTTTTTTCTTATATCAGAGGAATTAAAAAATTAATATATAACAAAAAAATAGTATTTTCTCCATTTATATAATGTGATTCGTTGACAAATTGAATCCCTTATTCCTAGCTCTCTTCGCCTTATTCATTAGTTACGTCCAACTAACCAACCATATATACAGGCTACAAAAAATTTTAAAAGAAGAATAAAAGAAGGGTAATCTAAAATAATAAATAAGCTATTAATTGTTATCATCGACGTTTTTCAGACCCTACTTGTAAAATTATACTGAGCCTTTGTTGTTGGAATAGTGCAAAATTTTCTTATGTATATTGGTGATCATAACTTTAATTTAAGTTAAGTATACAATAGGGGTCGACATATTCAAGGCATAAATCTTGTAATGACGTTGGATTTGGCCTATTTTTTTAGAGACGATGATTAGATTTTAATTTGATGTATGCTGCCAATTATGATAAGATGTTAGTGTAGTGTCCCTAGTCTCCCCTTTCATGACATTGCAACGCATTTCATTGACTTTATCGATTAAGCTTGTGTTGCATCTTATTTTCGTCAACTCAGAAACGTTATGGTTCGATTTGACACGTGGTAAAATAGAATTAGAGGTAAATGTTGTTATGTTTTCTTTTTTGATGTGTTACCCATTTTTTTTAGTTGGAAGAAATTATTGATTCTTTTTGATAAAATATTTTCTGCACACCAATTCATACTAATTTAATATGGTTAAGTAATAAATTCTATACTAATTATATAATTTAGTGATAACTATATTTGTGAAGATATGTGTCATATATTTATTAGATTGGTATAAATATTCCATGCAAATAACTATATTAGTCTGAAAAAATAATTAAACAGTTACTAATCGGCTAATTCGACTTATATGGAACTTACAGTCTGCGATACAATGCCATAATTCAATTGTGGATTAACTGCCACCATTAATGAATAAAATTCGAGTCAATCATCATTAATATAGTATTTAAAATTCGAATCAATATAATTATTCTTAATACAGTATTTAAGCAAAAGTAATCGATAGACCGAACCCCACCAAATTGGCTAACTTCGCCCAAGAAAGAATTAGTCAAAAAGATAATTTACTTTTTAAACCGAAGAATGTTAATTTGCCACATGCCCACATACACCATTTGCCAACTTTGTTAAAATTCATAGTTTGACGAGTGCTTTAAATCCCTTTTCTCCAACCATTCAAGTTCATATTTTATCCGATATTTTCTCATTGAACCGAGAATCTATTAAAAATAACTTATTTATTATTCGGGATAAAAATAAAATTTATATACACATTATCTTTTTCAAATAAATTTAACCGGTCGCTATTGTTATTATTTTTCTTTTTATGGTGGGGGAATTTGTTTCAAAACAATTCGCCATTATCTGATAGTTTGATTTCCTTTCCTTTTGGGCAAAACGACAAAGACACGTATAAAGGAAGAGTACGTAAGAAGTTGACTCTAGCTAGCAATGTCACTACTAAACAGTTGCATTTAGCTACGTCGCTAATTTATTGCTAAATTCATAACTAATAAAAAAAATTAATAGTTTATTGTTAAATAAAATTAACGATAAATTTTTTTATTTAGCTATAAAATTTATTCGTTGATAATTCTTATTTTTTTAGTAGTGTGTATACATATATCATCGGTCTACTTTTTTCACTTGTCATTTCCAACATAATATACCGGAGTTCCAATATAATATATCGGTCCAACATAAGATACTGGAAGTTCATATACAGATGCTCCAATTTTTAGTACATTATGCTGGAACTTTCCACGTGTTGGAGTTACAACATTGTTTAACCAAAGAATTAGACCCTTTGACTAAAGCTTATTTTTAAGATGGATACGGGTTACTGATAATCAAGGTAATGTAGAAAAATGAATAATAGAAAATATTGCAGAGATATAGAAAATCGAAGTTGATTGTATTCGAGAATCAGATGCCTTTACAAGCTGTATTCCCCTTCTTTATACAGGAGATTCTTATAACGTACGACTATTGCTATGGTTACTCATTAATGACTAATTATGACATTAATGAGGCGTTACAAAGGATAACAGTAATTGGGGTTCGGTTACATAACGTTCGAGTAATCAATTGTGGGTCCTTGAATCTGCCCGTAGCTTTGTCTAGATTCATTCTGACCGTGCCTCTCTCCCGTTCTGATCAAGCTGAGTTTCCCGTGGCTGATAAGTTCGTGAGTTTACTGAACCGTGCCTCTTGTACCGTACCTCTTCAAAGAATCACATCCAGCTGTCGCGTTTTCCTGTGTCCACGTGACTGACTGAGTTGTCAAAAGCTGGCTTACGTGTGAAACTCTTTTTTACCAATATAAGTATAATATGCTGGAAGTTCATACACATGTGCACCGATCTCCAGTATATTATGCTGGAACTTTTCGTGTTGCAGCAAAATAATAGCTATTTTTCAATGACTTTGCAAATGCTGGTTATTTTTGAATGACTAGTCTTAAAACTGGCTAGCCCCTGCTATTTTTACATTTATGGTTGAACTGCTAATGGGCCTTATAATAAGTTAGGACCCTTTATGGGTGTACTAAGTCCTTAAGATATAATTTCCAACAAAATCTCAGCAAGACAAAACATTATGCGATCTCTTCTTATTTATTTAAGTTTTAATAGACAAAATTATTCGATATTTATACTGATGAGAGATAAAAAATACTCTTAAAATTAATTAAGGTGTACGCAAACCGATTCGTACGCCACTGTTGTATAAAAGTAACATAAGTAAAGCCATCGACAAATGTTAAAGTATTAAAAGCAGGCTATCAGAAATGAATTGTTAGCTTTCTATAACTTTTTAAGTTTCCCCTCATGTCCCCTTAGATTTCCCCGTAATTAAGACAACTTTAAACCTGTTTGGAAACACTATGGTTTAGATCTGCTTCTTAATTATCCAATGAGGAAATTATGACAAGAAAAATTAACCTAAATAGTTCCTATTCAATCACTTAAACTATATTAGCAGGTAAATGCATAATATATATATAACCACTGTATAATTTATATATAGCGGCAAGAAAAAGTAAAATTAATCTAAATAGCCGCCCAAGTAGCACTTCAACTAAAATAGTCGGCACATATATATTATGTATATAATTTATGTATGCCAGTTAAAAAGATAAACAGTAAATTCAATTGGCTATTTGCGTAAAGACGAGAGGTTTTTGGTCTTCATGTTATGCCCTTTGCAGCAAGATTTTTTGAAATTATTTTTTATCTAACACCTGCCATAATAATAGTTTTCCACTTCTTAGCACTATTTATTCTTTATTCAACAAAAAAAGCCAAGAATATTATCTTCGTGCTGTAGTGCAATTGAGAAAAGCCTTTCTTTTAAAAAATAAAGTTAATCTCTTTTCTACTTTTACGTAATCAGAGGTTGAATTTCTTAATTAAGAAAGAACAAATCAAAGTTTCAAACAATTAATTGATAAGCTATATTATAAGCATTATACTCTGAATATATCTTGTGCTGTCACAATTCGATTGCTAAGAAATTCAATATAATATAGACATTGGACAAGAATTAATGAATCTTGGATTTCCCTAAAGAAGTAACAAGAATCATATTCTAATAATAAAGCTTATTCTAAATTAAGAGTAGAATCAGTTAAAGCCAATCAAATCAAAATGGGGCATGAAGGGAGATATATCTTCATACTAATTAATTAATTAATTAATTAACATATCGAAATACCTTTAAGGAGAGTCTCACCGATTAGAGAAAAATAAGCGAAAAGCTTAGAAACAAAGCATTAACACTTGGCATAAACTCGGCCATGGGGATATGCTTAAAAGTTAATAAACCCACACTTGTCTCTTGGCACAAGGACAAGATATTCTTTCTACTTTACCTACTTTTTATTTTTGAAAAATTACGGTCCATCTTAGCCTATCTAAAATTGTATTGATTTTTAGTTCAAATTGATTCATGAGTAATTTTACTAAAATATTTTTAAATTTTTTTTTGTTTGATATGTTATATATGACCATAATAAAAGAAAAAAAAATTCTTATTTAATAATTAAACAAATAAGATTGGTATACATAGTTTTATTGGATGAGGCATTTATTCGCAGGCTTATTTTGATAAACTCTTGAACGAAGATGGAGTAGGAACATTGAGATAGGTGACTTAGAACACTCCCGAGAGTCGTCGGGACTTTGAGTACTGTAGACGCATAAGAGTCGAGGAGATTGAGGGGGCAATGCGTAAGATGAGCAGGAGGAGAGCGATCGACCGAGACGATATCCCGATAGAATTTTGGAAGAACGTGGATAGGGAACGCTTGGAGTAGCTCACTAGGTTATTTAGTGTCATTTTTGGGACGAAAAAATCCCCAAAGAATGGAGATAGAGTATGATGATCCCACTATATAGCTACCCGGGCATTAAGTTACTTGTCACGACCCCGATTTTTCTCTGTAGGATGTCGTGATGGCACCTAGTCTCTACGACTAGGTAAGCTTAATATTCCTTAATAATTGAATGGAATATAATTAACAAGTATCGAAAATAAAACTGAATAATTAATAAAACCTTCCAAAAATGGGATCTCATCAATATACACCCCAAAACAGGTGAAACTGAGTCATAAGCTCTATAGAATAATTCTAGAATATCTAATACATCACTGTCAGAAAGAAATGCAACAGGAAGTAAAAATAGGGAAGGTGACTCCGAGGCCTGCGAATGTGGAGCAGGTATACCTTGACGTCTCCCAAGCAGCAGTTACAAACAACCTCAAACAACCTGCACGAGCAGACGTACCTGGATCTGCAGAAAAAAAAGTGCAGCAGCGTAGTATGAGTACACCAATACGGTACCCAGTCAATATTAAGCCTAACCTCAGTAGAGTAGTGATGAAGCCAAGTCAAGACACCTACTAGGATATAAAATAGACAATATGGAAATGTAATACGGATACTTAATGCAAAGTGAACAAACAATTGATACGGAATAAAATTATAGCAAGAACTAGTACCGAAATCAACAATAGAAATAGCATAAAAGAGGCAACTAAAGGGTCTACAATAATCATGTACGGACAACAATTTCTAAAACAATAAAGAATGAAAGAACATGATATATTCCCACTGACAACACTTTGCAACATAAAATAAATAACAAGAATCACAATGAGGTACCGCCTCGTGTATAATGAAATAAAAACCGAGGTACCTCCTTGTATAGTCAAAATCACAACCGAAGTATCGCCTTGTACTCAAATTTCTCAATTTTAATCACAATCTATCCTTATACCGCCGCGTGAGCCTTACATTTGAAATAAGTTTTGAAAACTTACCTTATGACGCTGCGTGGCTACACGTAGTTCCCCTAAACGCAACACGCACATAAGTCCCACCTTATATCACCGCATGCACATCAACTCCAAGCCTTATACCACTCATGCGCGCTAATATTATATCACAATAACAATTCGCACCACAAGTTCCTATATATCACAACTTGCCAACAACACGAATATAAGTGCTTTCACAACAATAGCCCATGGCTCCACCATAGCGTTACAAGAATATCAACAACAAGATTGAATGAAAATTCTCAATAAGATAGATGTTTCAACAATAACCAACATCCCCTCAACGTATTAACGACTTTCATAACTTCAACACCAAATAACTCAACAATGAGAGAAATAATGTATAACCATGATATTAGATAAGACTAACTCACAATAAAAGATACAACATTTAACAATGAGTCTCAATAATGGAAATCAACAAGTAAAGGGATAACATAAACAATTACTTCAAGTAACGAAAATCAATAAGCAAAGAGATAACACGAATAATAACTTCAAATAATGATAATTAACAATGAAGAGAGAGCATGTAACAATAAAAGAGGCAACAAGTTCAACTAAAACATGAGAGAAATTTAGCAAGTAGGATGTAGAACAAGTACTAAACAAGTCAATTAAGGCATGTAAGGATAGTCTAACACAATTAAGGATAAATTGACTATGAAAATTTAGAACATGATATGACATTTCAATTAAAGTATGTAAATAGTCTAAGTAGACTAAACCGACCAAATACCACATATAACCCGTGTACCCACTCGTCACCTTGCGTACACGCATTTCACTTACCACAATTGAATCAAACAATACCAATCCCAAGGGGTAGTTATCCCAGGATGAAGTTAGGTAAGACACTTACCTCAACTAGGCCAATTCAACACTTGAAAATAGCTTTTACCTTAAAATCCACCTCCACACGGCTCAAATCTAACCAAAATTGACTTAGTATCATCAAACAATGCTAGGGAATTCAATTGCAATAGATAAAATTAAGATCTTTACATTTTTTCCAAAAAGTCAATCTAGGAATTGCCCGATCAAAACCCGAATCCAATGATAAATTCCATCTACCCATGGCCCCACGAGTTCACATATGTGATTAGTTTCAAAATTCGAGTCCAAATCGACTCTCAAAACTCAATTTCTTATCTTTTAAAAAACTTGATAAAGTTTCACAATTTTCACTTTGATTCACATAGTATTGATGTTAAAATCTAAGATATGTTGATGGAATATGATTAGACATAGATTAGAATCACTTACCCAAGGTTTGTAGGTAAAAATCCCCTCTCCAAATTGCCTCCTACCGAGTCTAGGGTTAAAAATAAGAGAATGAGTTCAAAAATCTCGTCCCTGAGCTTTTTGTCCAGACACAGATGTCGCAATTGTGACCTGTGGTTCGCAATTGTGAACCTAGAAAATGCGAAGAAAGCAAAAGCGAAGCCCTTCCATTTCTTTTGTCATCGCAATTGCGAATGTTCGACCCTCACAAATGCGACCATCAAGATCGCAAATGTGAACCAGCTCCCCTCCAGGTGCTTATAGCTAATGCGAACACTTGGTTCGCAAATGTGAACCCAGTAGACTTGGCCTAATATCGCAATTGTGATCCAAAAACTCGCAAATGAGAAACCTGAGGCACCTGTTAAAAACCAGCAAACTTGAACTCTATCAACACTCCACTAAGCATATGAAACTCACCCGCGCCCTCGGGGCTCCAAACCAAACATCAATACAAGTCTAAAAACATCATACAAACTCGCTCGCATGATCAAAACACTAAAATAACATCTAAAACTATGAATTGAACTCTAAAACGCATGAATTTCAAAGAAAATTTCAAGAACTTCTAGAATTAAAACTAGATGTCTGAATCCTATCAAATCAACTCCAAACGACACCAAATTTTGGAGAAAAGTTCTAAATACCATAACAGACATATTCCAAGTCCCAAAATTAAATTCCGAGATGGATAGCTAAAAGTAAACCTACGGTCAAACTTTTCAACTTCTGATTGCCAACTTTCGGCAAATCAACACAAAGCAACCTATGAACTTCTAAAATCAATTCCGGGTATACGCCCAAGTACGAAATCAGGATATGAAGCTATCGGAGCCATAAAAACACAGTTCCGGGGTCTTTTTTCACAAAAGTCAAAGTTTGGTAAACAGTTTCAAATTTAAACTTCTAAGTCAAGAATCAAGGGCCCAAATCAACCCAAAAGCTTCCCAAAATGAATCTAACCTACCCCGCAAGTCACAAAAGCATAAACACACATGTGTGTAGCATGAAAAGAGAAAATGGGCGCAATTACATAAAACAACTGATCGGGTCATTACATTCTCCCCATATTAAAACAAACCTTCATCCTCGAACGTGCATAATGACATACCTAAAGCGGTGAATAGATGAGCATAACGACTTCGCATGTCGTGCTCGGTCTCCCAGGTCGCCTCCTCGACCGGATGACCCCTCCATTGAACCTTCACTAAAGCAATATCCTGCCTATCTAAGATCGCCACAACCTCTTCAATATAAGTCAAATTCAAGTCCGATTGGACTGTGCTGAAGTCTAAAATATGAGATGAATCACCATAATACTTCCGGAGCATAGAGACATGGAACACCGGAGGAACCACCGATAAACTAAGTGGCAAGGAAAGCTTGTAGGATACCTCTCCAATCCTCTCAAGGATCTAAAATGGTCTGATATACCAACGGCTCAACTTTCCCTTATTCCCGAACCTCAAAACACACTTCAACGATGAAACCCGGAGCAATACTCGCTCTCCAACCATGAATGCAACATCGCGAATCTTCCGATCAACATAACTCTTCTATCTAGATTGGGCTGCGCGAAGCCAATCCTGGATCATCTTGATATTCTCCAAAGCATCTCAAACTAGATCCGTGCCTAATAACTTAGCCTCTCCCGGCTCAAACCACCCAACTAGAGAAAGACACCGTCTCCCATATAGAGCCTCATACAGAGCCATCTGAATACCGACTAATAGATGTTGTTGTAGGAAAACTCCGTAAGTGGCAAGAACTGATCCCAAGCAACCCCGAGATCCATAGCACATGCGCGAAGCATATCCTCCAATATCTGAATAGTGCGTTCGGACTGTCCGTCCGTCTGAGGCTGAAATACCGTACTCAACTTAACCCGTGTGCCTAGCTCACGTTGTACGGCCTTCCAGAAACATGATATGAATTATGTACCCCGCTCATAGATGATGGATACCGGTACTCCATGAAGTCGGACAATCTCGCGGATATAAACTTAAGCCAGTTTCTCTGAAGAATAGGTAGTTACTACCGAAATGAAATGGTCCAACTGGGTCAACCTATCCACAATCACCCATACCGCGTCAAACCTCTTCTGAGTCTGTGGGAGCCAAACAACAAAGTCAACGGTGTCACGCTCCCATTTTCACTCAGGAATCGTAATCTGCTGAAGAAAACTACCCAGTCGTTGATGCTCATGCTTCACCTAGTGACAATTTAGGCTCCGAGCTACAAACTCCACTATGTATTTATTCATTATCCTCCACCAATAGTGCTGCCTATAGTCCTGATACATCTTAGCGGCACCCAGATAAATGGAGTACCATGAACTGTGGGCCTCCTGAAGAATTAACTCACGCAAACCATATAAATTAAGCACACATAACCGGACATGCATCCGTAGCACACCGTCATCCCACTAGTAACCTTATTGGAATCGCCATGCTGACCATGTTCTCGAGGACAAGAAAATGGTGGTTGTCATAATGATTCTCTCTGCTACGGTCATATAGAGAAGACCAAGAAACCACGCACGCAAGAACTCGACTAGGCTACAAAACATCCAATCTAATAAACTGGTTGGCTAAGTCCTGAACCTCCAACGCTAATGGCCTCTCTGCTACCGGTAGATATTCTAAACTATCCAAACTCTCTACCTTTCGAATCAAGGCATCGTCCACCACATAGCCTTCTCGGGATGATATAGAATGGTAATATCATAGTCCTTAAGTAACTCTAACCACCTCCACTAACGAAATTTTAGATCTTTCTATTTGAGTAGCTACACATCTCGAACCAGATCCGTGCCAAATAACTAGCCTCTCCTAGCTAATTGTCACGACCCAAACCGATGGGCCACGACGGGTGCCCGAGTCCTACATGTCGAACATCCTTAAGCATGCATCTAAGATATAAACATGAATAACATACGTGAGGGAAACCTTTCCAAAAGATATATATATATATATATATATATATATATATATATATATATATATATATATATATACATATACATGCAGAATACAGTGGGGCAATCCGGCAAGGCTGCTATAGACAACTATATACCCATAATTGGAAGCCGACAAGGAGACATACTATCCAACTATACATAACTGTCTATAGAACTTTATTAGAATATACAACTGTACAAGGATGGATTGGGCCCCGTCATACCCATATATGTATGCAAACATATCGTATCAAGGTCAAAAACAACTCCGGATCAAGTGGAGCACACCAACTCTCGCTGATCAAGGATCCTAAGGAGGGGGACCGTCAGCTTGTCTACCTACATCTGCGGGCATGAACGCAAGCCCCGGGAAATAGCGCGTCAATACGAATAATGTACTGAGTATGTAAGGCATAAAAAATAGTACATAACAGACATATATGAAACATGGAATAATGAACTCCACCTATAAGCCTAGATAACTTTGTAAATCCTGAAACATTTATAATGTCATGCACGTGCGTATAAATGTCGTGTCATGCATGGGTATAGGTGTACATAACATCATCAAGTCTCTGAGGGCATCCTATCATATCATTTCGGCCACTGTGGGCAAAATCATCAACATATACCAACTGATTAGGTGGTGGTGCATATATAACGCCGTAACCTTTTTCCATATCCCATATCTTATAATCTACATATATATGCGTATATAATGCCATCTAGTCATGGGTCAATGTAAATGAATGCAATGCATGAGAAGTACGTCAATAAATCTCTCGGAATTTCATAAGGTCATTATGTCTTACTTAATATCATGAAATAAACTTTATCAACTTACTTTCTGAGACCCTTGAACATATGATAAAATAATAAGACATATGGAAATTCAAGAACATAGGCACCTCTATTACTTATATGAATAGAGTCATTTATGGAAGTTGTGCATTTGCTCGTTTCATTTGTGTCGTATAGATCATCCCAAAAAGAAAGAAGGGATAGCCTTAACATACCTGAACCGATTTTATTGAGAAAGATTGCACCGTATTCCTTTATAATTGCGAAATCTCACAACAGTAACATAAATCCAATGCCTACCAAGTGCTTCATCATGTATTATTTGGTATTGGGATAGGAAAAGGTTATGATTTCCTTCAATATGGTCTAATGTGAGTTCTTAGTAGAAAGAACAATATACTTGAATCTCTTAAAAATCTACGAGACCAAATGAATCAAAATGGTCACACATCTCTTAAGTGTGTTTGAATGGGAGTGGGCCCACTTCAAGTGGTGACTAAGCCACTTTAATTTTCCAAAATACGACATCTTGCAAGACTTTTAAGAGTCATCTTAATTTTAAGGGGGGGCTGCCACGTTTTTGGCCTCTTAGGCTTTATCCCAAAACCTTAATTACCCACTAATGATTTATTTAACTAATTAATCTCCCATTAACCAATAATCAATCAATTACCCATAAAATTAAGAATTATCTCAACTTACTTAAAATACTACTCATTTTTAATACACTTTCCCTATCCTACTATCGTGGTCATGGGGTACATTGTATGGCATTAGTCCATAAATGTCGGGTATTGTAGCTCGGACCGTATTTATCCCAAATCGATGACCTTCAACGAAACTCATTTTCTTTGATACATTTACCCTTTATCCCTCACGACACTTACTTATCGCTCGTTATAAATAGCATGAATGCGTATAACCTCAAGATAATCTCATCCCCGAGTCTACGTCGATTAACTGAAGACAAAAATTTAACGTACAAAAACGCGAGATGTAACATGCTTCCCCCCTTAGAAACATTTGTCATCGAATGTTTAACTCCCCTAGATCTATATAAACTTTGGCAGAGTCGCCTTTGTAACAATAATACTACCAAATCTTCCTGTAGAAACTCAATAATTCAACGCCACATAAGACCACAATCCTCAATAATGACAATGGCCTCACACAACCAATGACAATAACTAGCACAAGAATCCATAAACGTACCTTAAGGTTGTGATGTCTCAGTCGGACCCTTCTCTGGAGGAGGAAATAAGTAGGGATATCTAGGCTTCATGTCTTCCTCGGCTTCCCAAGTCATTTCTTCCACATTGTTTCTTCTCCAAAGTACTTTCACCGAAGCTACATCTTTAGTTCTCAATCTCCAAACCTGTCTGTCTAATATAACAATGGGAGTTTCTTCATATGATAGCTTCTCTGTGACCTGAACGTCGTCAACTGACACGATTCTGGAAGGATCTCCGATACATTTATGGAGCATAGACACATGAAAGAATGGATGTGCAGACTCCAAGTCCGAAGGCAAGTCTAACTCATATGCTACCTGAACTACCTTGCGTATGATCCTATATAGTCCAATGTACCGAGGGCTAAGTTTTCCTTTCTTACCAAACCTCATAATACCTTTCATTGGTGATACCTTTAGGAATACCCAATAGTCAACCGGAAACTCCAAGCCCCGCTGTCGATTATACGCATAAGACTTCTAACGTCTTTGAGCTACTAATAGCCTTTCCTGCATAAGCTTAATTTTGTCGATTGCCTATTGTACCAATTCTGGTCCTAGTAACGTAGTTTCCCCAACATCGAACCACCTTATAGGCGACCTACACTTCCGTCAGTAAAGAGCTTCGTATGAAGCCATCTAAATACTGGAATGGTAGATATTATTATATGCGAACTCAATAAGCGGCAGATGATCATCCCAGCTACCCTTGAAGTCTATCACACAAGCCCGTAACATATCTTCAAGTGTCTGAATAGTACCCTCAGCCTGTCTGTCTATCTGGGGATGAAATGTTGTACTAAGACTTACCTGAGTCCCCAATCCTTTATGGAAGGACCTCCAGAAGTTAGTTGTAAATTGAGCTCCTCTATCCGACATAATAGATACAAGGACACCATGCAGTCGTACTATCTCCTTAATATAAACTTGCATAATCCTCATCGAAATATGTAGTCCTAATGGGCAGAAAATGGGCTGACTTTGTAAGCTTATCAACAATCACCCATATAGAATCGAACTTACATTAGGTACGAGGTAAGCCTACGATGAAATCCATATTGATTGCTTCCTATTTCCAAGTCGGAATCTCCATAGCCTGCAATAATCCACCAGGTTTTTGATATCAATCTTAACCTGCTGACAGTTAGGGCATTGAGAAACAAACTCCGCCATATACTTTTTCATTCCGTCCCACCAATATACTTCCCTGATATCATGATACATCTTTTTTGCTCCTGGATGGATAGAATAACGAGAATAATGAGTTTCTCCCATAACCTGCCGACGTAGCCATGCAACATTAGGGACACATAATCGTCCTCGATATCTGAGGACCCCATCTTGTGTAATCTCAAATGGTGTCTTATCCTTATGAGAGGTGGTGTCGTTATAATGAACTAACACAGGATCCTCGTACTGGCATTCCTTCACTTCAGTTACTAAAGAGGATGTTTCCGTATCTTGAATAGTAATTCCAATATCACCTGAGGCCAGTAACCGAACTCCAAGACTAGCTAACTAATGAATCTCATGGGCTATTCCGCTCTTCTCTGGCTGTAAATATGACAGGCTACCCATATATCTATGACTGAGGGTGTCGGCTACCATGTTCGCCTTCCTCGGATGGTATAAAATGTCAACGTCATAATCTTTAAGTAGATCCAACCATCTCCTTTGACTTAAATTCAATTCCTTTTGCTTGAAGATATACTGGAGGCTCTTATTATCCATATAGATATCAACATGAATGCCATACAAGTAGTGCCTCCACATATTTTGTGCATGAATCACTGCGGCTAACTCTAAATCATGGGTCGGGTAATTCTTCTCGTGCTTTCTTAGTTGTCTAGAAGCATAAGCTACAACCTTACCATGCTGCATCAACACACAACTCAACTCAATGCCCGAGGCATCACAATAGATAACATAACCATCGGTCCCTTCTGGGAGCGTTGGAACCGGTGCTGAAGTTAATCTATCCTTCAATGGCTGAAAAATCCGTCCGTAAGCATCAATCCATTGAAACTTTGCTCCCTTATGAGTCACCCTTGTCAAAGGTGCTGAAAGGGAAGAAAAGCCCTCTACAAATCTCCTGTAATAACTTGCCAAATCGAAAAAGTTATGAACCTCTGTCGGTGTCGTGGGTCTAGGCCAAGTCTTTACTGCCTCAATATTTTGTGTATCGACCTGGATACCTTCACCCGAAATGATATGCCCAAGGAAAGCTACAGAGTTCAACCAGAATTCACATTTAGAGAATTTTGCATACAACTTCCCTTTTGGTAACCCTGAGCACAGTAGGCAAATGATCTGCATGCTCAGCCTTTGAACGAGAATACACCAATATATCGTCAATAAATACAATTACGAACAGATCTAAAAAGGGTCTGAACACACGGTTCATCAAATCCATGAATACTGCTGGGGCATTGGTCAAACCGAACAACATAACACGACACTCAAAGTGCCCGTATATGGTCCTGAATGATGTCTTTGGAATATCTTTCTCCTTAAACCTTACCTGATGTACCCGGACCTCAAGTCTATCTTTGAGAAGCACTTGTCACTTTGAAACTGATCAAATAAATCATCAATCCTTGGGAGCGGGTACTTATTCTTGATCGCCACCTTATTCAACTTTCTATAATTAATACACATCCGTTAGGAACCATCTTTCTTCCTACAAATAACGCAGGTTCTCCCCACGCTGATGTACTAGGTATGATAAAGCCTTTTTCAAGCAAGTCCTTTAGTTGTTCCTTCAACTCTTTCAGCTCTGCGGGGGCCATTCTATAGGGAGGAATAGATATTGGATGATTATCTGGTAGTAGGTCAATAGCAAACTCAATTTCTCTCTTTGGCGGAAGATCCGGAAGCTTATCGGGAAACTCATTAACCACAGGGATGGACTGAATGGTTGGTGACTCTACTTCGACATCCTGAACCCGAACTAAATGATAAATATAGCCCTTGCTGATCATCTTCCTTGGCTTGAGATAAGAAATAAATTTACCTCTTGGCGATGCCGTATTACCTTTCTATTCCAAGACAGGCTCCCCTAGAAATTGGAATCAGACCATCTTTGATCTACAATCAACGTTGGCATGACAAGAAGTCAACCAATCCATACCCATTATAACATCAAATTCTACCATATCTAACTCGATTAGGTCCGCTACGGTAGATAGACTATGAACTACTATTATACAACCTCTATATACTCGCTTAGCTATCACTAAGTCCCCAACATGTGTAGATACCTCAAAAGGTTTAACCAATTCAAGTTTTATTCCAAACTTACTACCAACCAACTGAGTAACATATGATAAGGTGGAACCTGGGTCAATCAGTGCATATACATCAAATGAGGAGACTGATAATATAAATGTAATAACATCAGGAAATGACTCCTGATCCTGTCATCCAGCCAACATATAAATGCGGTTATGAGGATCGCTCAAGCTAGATGCTCCACCTCTGCCTCTACCGCGAATCATTGGTGCTTGTGAACTTTTCCCAGGGGGCGTACTAATGATGACGAACAAGCTACAGATCCGCCTGGCTGAGCTATGCTTGCATCACCTCTTGTCGAAAAATTCCTCATAACATGTTTCTGATAACCATAAGTATAACAAACATCCAACCCCATACGACACTGTCCGACATGCTGCTTACCACAATGAGCACATCGTGGCAAAGGCGGCCTCATCTGACTTGACTCATACCTATACTGAGAACCTGAGGCCCTAAAATTCTGACCAGGACCTGGATATGTGGAACGATCAAAATCTCTTACCGCCAAACTGAGGGGGCGCACTAGCCGATGGCTGGGTTGGATACCTCTGGTATTTTGGTCTCTGACCACCTCGAAACTCACTAGAAGAACTCGAAGACCTCGGTCTCTTATTCTGGGGCCCTATCATGCTCATGATTGGCCTCCTGCTTCTGCTTACGCTCCTCTACACCTTGAGCGTATGCCTGAATATGAGAAATATCCATGTCTGCCTGAAGTGAGACCGACATACAAGCGTTAAGCAAGTGCGGCTCTAACCCCATCACGAACCGGAGAACCCGATCCTCCATCTTAGATACAATAGTGGGAGCGTACCTAGCCAACGAATCAAAATGAAGAATTTACTCTTGAGCACTCATGCTACCTTGCCAAAGGGTCAAGAACCTATCAAATCTGGCCCGTTTAAGCTCTAGTGGCAGATAATGACGAAGAAAAGCCTCTGTAAACTCCGGCCATACTGCTGGAGGGGCATCCTCACCTATGGATAACTCCCAAGACTCGTACCAATTAACTGCAACATCCTGAAGTCTATAGGAAGCTAGATCAACTAACTCTGTTGCAATGGCCTTCATTACCCTCAAAGTCCTCTGCATTCTATTGATAAATACCTGAGGGTCTTCGTTTGGATCTACCCCCAGTGAATACCGGAGGGTCCAAATTAATGAAATCACGAACCCTGGCACTGACGGACCTATCTACATGACCAATACCTACTTCCTGACGCTAAGCCTGTGCGGCTACTAATCGAGTTAATAGTCGAATAATATCTCTCATCTCCTGACCTGGTGCATCTGGCTGAGGGGCTGAACGCACAGGGGCGGGCGCTAGAGCTGGTGTCCATCACAGCTCTTCTGGAGAGGCTGGGGTATGTGAAGTCTGAGATTGAATCTCACTATGAGACTCTCCCCGAGCCCTGGCAGCTCGTGGCACTCGACTAGTAGTCTCACCAGCCACAAACTTTCCTTTATGGGCGGCTGTAGTCTTTGGAGGCATTGCTGAAAATGTAACATATCATTAGGAACATGAATTCTTATATTGAACGATATAAGATACGAAGAGAGGATAGAATCCTATGTGTCCCGTAGCCTCCTGTCTATAAGTTTGGTGCACAACACACCCACAAACAAGACTCTACTAGACATGGTCTGTAGACAACCCTAGGACAGAACTACTCTGATACCACTTTTGTCACGACCCAAACCGATGTGCCGCGATGGGTTCCCAAGTCCTACATGTCGAACATCCTTAAGCATGTGTCTAAGATATAAAATGAATAACATATGTGAGGGAACCTGTCCAAAAGACATATATACATATACATGCGGAATACACTGGGGTGAGCTGGGAAGGCTGCTATGGACAACTATATACCCATAATTGGAAGCCGACAAGGCCACATACTATCAAACTATACATAACTGTCTATAGACCTCTATTAGAATATACAACTGTACAAGGACGGTACTGGGACCCATCATACCCATATATGTATGCAAACATATCGTATCAAGGTCAAAAACAGCTCTGGATCAAAAGGAGCACACCAACTCTCGCTGATCAAGGATCCTAAGGAGGGGGACCGTCAACTTGTCTACCTGTACCTGCGGGCATGAACGCAGGCCCTGGGAAATAGTGCGTCAGTACGAATAATGTACTGAGTATGTAAGGCATAAAAAATAGTACATAACAGACATAGATGAAAAATGGAATAAGGAACTCTGCATGTAAGTCCAAATTACTTTGTAAATCCTAAAACATTTAGAATGTCATGCACGTGCGTATAAATGTTGTGTCATGCATGGGTATAAGTGTACATAACATCATCAAGCCTCTGAGGGCATCACATCATATCATCTCGACCACTGTGGGCAATATCATCAACATATACTAGCTGATTAGGTGGCGGTGCGTATATAACGCCATAACCTTTTTCCATATCCCATATACATATAATATACATATATACGCATATGTAACACCATCTGGTCATAATATGCATGAGAAGTACGTCAATAAAATCTCTCAGAATGTCATAAGATCATTATGTCTTTAAGTATTATCATGAACTAAACTTTATCAACTTACGTATTTTCTGAGACCCATGAACATACGATAGAATAATAACACATATGGAAATTCAAGAACATAGGCACCTCTAATACTTCTATGAATAGAGTCATTTATGGAAGTTGTGCATTTGCTCATTTCATTTGTGTCGTATAAATCATGTCAAAAAGAAAGAAGGGATAGCCTTAACATACCTGGACCGGTTTTCTTGAGAACGATTGCACCGTATTCCCTTATAATTGTAAAATCTCACAACAGTAACATAAATCTAATGCCTACCAAGTGATTCATCATGTATTATTTGGTATTGGGGTAGGAAAAGGTTTTGATTTCCTTCAATATGGTCTAACGTGAGTTCTTAGTAGAAATAACAATATACATGAATCTCTTGAAATTATAAGAGACCAAATGAAGCAAAATGGTCACACATCTCTTAAGTGTGTTTGAATGGGTGTGGGCCCACTTCAAGTGCTTAAGCCACTTTAATTTTCCAAAATATGACATTTTGCAAGACTTTTAAGAGTCATCTTAATTTTAAGGGGGGCTGCCACGTTTTTGGCCTCTTAGGCTTTATCCCAAAGCCTTAATTACCCACTAATAATTTATTTAACTAATTAATCTCCCATTAACTAATAATCAACCAATTACCCATATAATTAAGAATTATCTCAACTTACTTAAAATACTACTCACTTTTAATACACTTTACGTATCCTACTATCGTAGTTGCGGGGTACCTTGTATGGCATTAGTCCATAAATGCCAAGTTTTGTAGCTCGGACCGTATTTTATCCCAAATCGACGACCTTCAACGAAACTCATTTTTTTTATTAGTTTACCCTTTATCCCTCACGACACTTACTTATAGCTCATTATAAATAGCATGAATGCGTATAAACTCAAGATAATCTCATCCTCGAGTCTACGTCGATTAACTGAAGACGAAACTTTAACGTACGAAAACGCGAGATGTAACACTGATACTAACTAGTAACGAGCCAAATCCCTCCGTAAGATTTTGTGATGGCACCTAGTCTCTACGACTTGGTAAGCCTAACATTCCTTAATAATTGAACAAAATATAATTAACAAGTACCAAAAACAAAACTGAATAACTAATAAAACCTTCTGAAAATGGAATCTCATCAATATACACACCAAAACTGGCGGAACTGAGTCATAAACTATATAGAATAATTCTAGAATATATAATACACCACTGTCTGAACAAAATGCAATAGGAAGTAAGAATAGGGAAGGTGACTCCGAGGTCTGCAGACGTGGAGCAGGTATACCTTGAAGTCTCCCAAGCAACAACTACAAACAACCTCAAATGACCGGCACGAGCAGACGTACCTGGATCTATTCAAAAAATTTTGCAAAAGCGTGTTATGGGTACACTAACACTGCACCTAGTAAGTATCAAGCTTAACCTCAGTAGAGTAGTGATGAAGCCTGGTCAAGACACCTACTAGGATATAAAATAGATAGTATGAAAATGTAATACGTATATGTAATGCAAAGTGAAGAAACAATTAATATAGAATAAAATGATAGCAAGAACTAGTACCGAAAATAAAAAATAGAAATAGCATAAAAGAGGCAACTAAAGGGTCTACAATAATCATTGTTGGCCCATGTCACTGAATGGGTTTTGAAGATTGACAAATATTGACAAGTTGAACCAGGTCCAGCATACACACCTGAACGGAGCAGTTGGCACAAGAATCGTACAAGCATAGGAGATATCAGTGATTGCTGAGTATCAAAGAACTAAGAGGATGTCTCCTAATGTGAAAAGATTGCAAACTGATGAAGAGAATAGAAGTTGAATTCAGCAAGGACAAAGGCGAAGGAAGGAAGTTGAGTTTGATAAAACTTATTCTCCCAGGTAGAATCGGACCAGAACTCAACAACTGATTTTATAAATACTCAAAATATTACTGCTGAAATACACGACACAAAGACGCACAAAGACTAAATTGATTCAAGTTCTGTAAGCAAAATTCCCAGGATATTTGCAAGCAAAATTATTATGCAAAGGCTACAGTTCAACTAGAAGAAACAATTCCATCGTTTATCATAGAGTCTAGTTGGTTGTAGTAGGAGTTTTAACATTTTATCTTTTCAGCTTTATTAGAAGCAAATTGTAATAGGTACACACTATTCAAGTTAGAGTTAGCTTGAAGTTTGTAGAAATTAGCTAGAGGCTAGTTGATACAAAGAGGATTAGAGTTAATCCTAGGATTACAAAAGAGTTTATTTTGTAAGTCCGTTTGGCTCAGAGTGTCTAGTGAAGTGTTTGAGCAAATTCTACTGAGGAGTAGGTCGTGGTTTTTTCACCTTTTGAGCCAGGTATTTTTCACGTAAAAATATCTGTGTCTTTACTTTACTGCTTTATTATTCCGCAAATAGTAGTAAGTAGTACACCAAGAAGAACCAGGTCCTTCTTATTAGACAACACTCGAAAATTGGGTACTGCACAATTAACTTATAATATGGTGTAGTATTGACGTCTAAAACATCAATTGGTATCAGAGCGGGTTATCCTTGAAAAGTCTAACACCTTGGAAAAGATCAAGATGAGTGCACCACCTGGGAACTGGGAAGGTCAATCAACTGCAAGGCCACCACTCTTCAATTGCCAGTACTATTCTTGGTGGAAGAATAAAATGAAGGACCACCTTATTGGAGAGGACTATGAACTCTGGGACATAGTCACTGATGGACCACTTGCAACAATGAAGAAAACTGCTGAAGGTGTAGATGTACCTAAGACTAGGGCTGACTGCATGGCTGAAGATCTGAAGAAATGGGATATGAATGCCAAAGCAAAGAAGTGGCTAGTGTGTGGATTCGGACCAGATGAATACAATAGGATCCAAAGCTGCACCACTGCCAAGGAAATATGGGATACTCTACAAGTAGCCCATGAAGGAACAACTCAAGTGAAGAGGTCTACAGGTACACTACTATACCCTCAGTATGAAAACTTCACTATGAAAGAAGGAGAGACAATTCAGGAAATGTACACAAGGTTCACAACCTTGACAAATGAACTCAAGTGTCTTGGAAGAATCATACTTGAAGCAGACAAGGTAGAGAAGATCTTGACAAGCGTTCTGCCTATCTCCTGGGAAAGCAAGATCACCGATATTCAGGAATCCAAGAATATGGCAACCCTTAGACTGAATGAGTTGATTGGAAACCTCACTGCTTATGAACTCAGAAGGCAAACCATGAAGATGGATGCCCCAAAGAAGGAGATAAGTCTAGCACTGAGGATCACTGAGGGAGTTGATCTGGAGGAGGATGAGATGGACGTGATAACCAAAGAATTCAGAAACTTTCTCATGAGGATGAAGGGCATCTCCAGGGGAGGAAACTTCAATAAGGCAAAGGCACCAGAAAGGTCAGTTGATGAGGGATGCTATAAATGTGGTAAGACTGACCATCTCATTAAAAACTGTCCTCAGTGGGAAGTAGAGTGGAAAAAGGAAATATATGAGAGAAGGAACAAGAGGAAGGAACAGGTTCAACCCAAGACAAACACAACAAAGGCTATGGTTGCTGCTCGAGAGGAAAGTTCAGATGAAGAATCAGAAGATGGTGAGACAGAAGATCAGGCTCTCATGGCAATTGGAGAATCTGATGAGGAGACTTATGAAGAACCAGAGGTAAGTGTCTCAAAAATTAAAACTAAAATAAAGTTTTTATCTAAGGAGAAACTCTTTGAGTTCCTACTTGACTTCATAGATGATTCTGAGGAAACAACCAAATAGAAGGATCAACTATCTAAAGAGTGTGCAATGCTAAAAGAAAAATGCATAGACCCNTTCTAGAGCTAAAATCTGAAAACTTAAAGTTAAGACTAGGATCCAGTAAAAAGGTAGTTGATCACTCTCATGTCATGTTAGAAGAAAACATAGGAAAATTAAAAGATAAGATGTATGCCAAGGACGAGCAAATAAGAACTCTTAATGAACAACTTGGCAAAGTCAAACATGAATTAGATCGAACCTGTAAATGGAATAAATCCTCTGACGCCCTGATATGGCTTCAAGAGAATCACAATAACAACAGAAGAGGGATTGGTTTTGGGAGTCAATTGCCTAAGTGGGATCCCAAAAGCAAGTATCTAACTCTCCCTGAAAATAAAATCTGCACCCATTGTGGGAAGACTGGCCACTATAAATATGAGTGTGCTGTAAAAGAGAAGGTCAGTCAGAAAAATGAGAGATTCATTAAAAAGAAAAACTGGCTACCAAACTGGGCCAGAAAAAATCTGATTCATCCATTCTCTCATAGAAAAGGACCCAAACTAGTTTGAGTTCTTAAAACTAACCCCTGATTTCCTTTTGTAGGTTCAAGTGAGAGGAGGCAGCCATATTTGGTACTTGGATAGTGGCTGCTCAAAGCATATGACTTGGAACATGGAACATTTCCTTTCACTTGAAAGTCTCAAAGGAGGAAATGACTCCTTTGGAAACGGAAAGAAAGGTGAAATTACTGGGGTTGGTAGGGTAGGTAAGGATGATACACGATCTATTGAACATGTGTATCTGACCAGTGTATCACAACTATGTGGCAGAGAGTAACCTGGTTGCTTTTACTTCCACAAAATGTTTTGTGATTAACCTGCTTACTGACAAGATTATTTTGCAGGGAAAAAGAATGAATAACATCTATGTCATAGATTTGTCCACACTGTCTGAAAATGAACTCACTTGTCTAAGTGTGTTGGACAGTGATCCCCTCTTGTGGCACAAACGACTTGGTCATGCAAGTCTAACTCAGCTTAACAAACTAGTCTCTAAGGACTTAGTGGTAGGACTTCCTAACATTAAGTTCAAGGAAGACAAAGTTTGTGAGGTATGTGCCAAGGGGAAGCAGGTAAGGTCCTCTTTCAAAAGCAAGAAAATGGTCAGTACCACCAGGATGTTAGAACTGGTTCATATGGATCTATGCGGTCCTATGAGAACTTTAAGTAGAGGTGGTAAGAGATTCATATTGGTGCTAGCTGATGATTTTTCAAGGTTCACTTGGACCTTATTCCTGTCATCTAAGGATGAAGCATTTGATATGTTCACCTCATTTGTTAAGAAAATTCAAAATCAATTGGGACATCGACTGGCATCAATAAGATCTGACCATGGTACTGAATTTGAGAATATTAAGTTTGCTGAGTTCTGTGATGAACATGGTGTTAATCATAATTTTTCTGCTCCTAGAATCCCACAGCAAAATGGGGTTGTTGAAAAGAAAAATAGAACTCTTAAAGACATGTCAAGAACCATGCTTCTATCAAGCAAACTACCTCACAGCTTCTGGGCAGAAGCAATTAACACTGCATGCTACATTATTAATAGATGCATGACCAGACCTCTGGTATAGAAAACTCCCTATGAATTACTTAAAGGGAGAAAGCGCAACATATCCCATCTTAGGGCTTTTGGATGCAAGTGTTATGTGCATAATAATGACAAAGATTCTCTTGGAAAATTTGATCCTAGAAGTGATGAGTGAGTGTTCTTGGGATATTCAACACATAGCAAAGCCTATAAAATATACAATAAAAGAACTATGTGTGTAGAAGAAAGTGTACATATTGTCTTTGATGAAACTAACACTTTATCTGAGAGACAGGAACCAAAAGATGAGGAGCTTGGACTGGTGAGGAGAAATGACCACATTGAAGCACCTATCACAGATGGAATAGGTGATGGACCAGGTTGAACAACCCCACGCAACTTGACAGGGGGAATTCTGCATGGAAATACTGGACCTGATCCTGTTCCACAACTACAAGACAACATGGAACAATCCAGAAGTGAACAACTGGTACTCAAACCATATAGATATCAGATTTCTCACCCTCTTAAGAACATCATAACAAACTTGAGATCTGGAATCAAAACTAGATCCTCCTTCAAAAATTTGTGTGCGTTTGATGCATTTCTATCCTTGATTGAACCAAAGAACATTGCTGAAGCCCTGCAAGATGCTGATTGGGTAACAACCATGAAGGAAGAGCTGAATCAACTTGAAAGGAGTCAAGTATGGCACTTGGTACCCAGGCCACTAGACAGATCAGTAATTGGCACCAAATGGGTCTTCAGGAACAAGCTCGATAAGGATGGAACTGTTACAAGAAATAAGACTAGACTGGTTGTTCAAGGATATAGCCAAGAAGAGGGAATTGACTATGATAAGACCTTTGCTCCTGTGGAAAGATTGGAGGCAATCAGACTTCTTATAGCATTTGCTGCACACATGGAATTCACTCTTCACCAGATGGATGTAAAGAGTGCCTTTCTTAATGGCTATTTGAAGGAAGATGTATTTGTAAAACAGCCTCCTGGTTTTGAAAGCAAAGAGTCACCTGATCATGTATATAAACTTGACAAGGCTCTCTATGGTCTCAAGCAAGCGCCTAGAGCTTGGTTGAGAGATTGTCAAAATTCCTGCTGGAAATGGGTACAAACGAGGCAAGATAGACAGTACTTTGTTCCTAAAGGAAAAGGGAAAAAAATCTTCTGATTGTGCAAATATATGTTGATGATATCATATTTGGGGCAGCTACTTTTTTTTTTGGTAATTGGATTTTCTATTTATCACCTTTAAAATCTTTACATAACCACAATTGATTTTATACTCAATCAACTGTCCAAACTGATTATCCTCTCTTTCCTATACATATTCTCTATTCCTCTCCATATATCTATTGCTTACAGTCAGAAAAAATATTGTTGTATCATTGGTCTATTTCTATTTGTTGCTCTAATATTACATACATATGCTATTTGATTAGCTAACTCCTCAGTTGCTTTGCTTTGTTTTTGGAAGATTCTGCAATTTCTTTCACTCCAGATTGCATGAATGACTTCAGCATATATCATCTTGAACACTTCTGCCATATTCGATCGTCCTTTTGCATTCTCCTTAGCCTACTTCCAATGCTGATTCCATTCTGTTGGACACACTGTTCTCCTTTGCATCCATTTTATCAATCTATCCCATATTCGTTTAGTGTAATCACATTCCACAAAGATATGGTTCCTTCTCTCTTCATGGACTTTGCATAGGACACAGTCCTTATCTACCTGTATCCCCCATTTGTTCAGCCTATCACTGGTCATCATCCTATCTTGGAAATATAGCCACATTGTGAATTTTACTTTTGCCCTTGCTTCATTCCTGAACATAAACATCTTCCATTCAACTCTTGGTTGTTGGCCCAGCATAATCATGTATAATTGTCGTATGAGACCGCAGTTTCCTTTTATTGGCCTTTGTATTGCTTCAACCATATCCCTTTCCTCCATCATTTTCCTGACTAACCATGAAACTTGTTGTGGTATCTTCATAGTAGACAGTTTCTGATCCTTTATATAGTATTCATGGATCCACTTGATCCACATTTTATCTCCCTTCTGTGCTAGGTCCCAGTAATTCTTAGCTGCCGCTTTGTTCCATATCTTTAAGTTGATCAAGTTTAGGCCTCCTGTACTCTTAGGAAGACATAGTTTCTCCCATGCCACCAGAGATCTCCTTGTGATAAAATTAACTCCCGACCATACATAACTCCTACAATATGCTTCAATGGTTTTAAGCACCTTGCTAGGAATTAAGAACAGCTGCGACCAGTAAGCTTGAATACCAAACAGAACAGATTGTACTAGTTGGATTCTTCCAGCATAAGAGAGCTTTTTTTTCTATCCATGATGTTATCCTTGCTACCATTTTCTCTATCAGTGGTTGCCATTGTGCTATAGACATCTTCTTAGTAGTTAAGGGAACTCCTAGATATTTTACTGGCAGAGTACCTTTGGAATATCCAAACTTCTTTATTATCTCTTCCTCATTTTTCTTTGTAACACCTCCAAAGAAGATAGAGCTTTTCCCGTGATTAGCTATCAATCCTGAGGACCTGTAAAATTGGCTGAGATACTGCTGCATCTTATTGATTGACTTCATATTACCTCTTGCAAAGAGTAACAAGTCATCTGCAAAGCTCAGATGAGTTATGCCCAGTTTAGCGCACCTTGGGTGATATTTAAACTCCTTGTCTTTCCTCAATTCATTCAGACTTCTACTCAAGTATTCCATAGCAAGTGCAGACATGGGATCTCCTTGTCTTAATCCTTTTGCTGCTTGAAAAGGTTCAGCTGGTTCACCATTGATTATAATTGAGTATGTAACAGTCTTCATACATGTCAATATCCACTCCAGAATTTTGTTAGGGAATCCTAGTTCTACCATCACTTGTTCTAAGAATGGCCATTCTACAGAGTCATAGGCTTTAGTTAAATCTATCTTAATCATACATCTAGGGGATGTATTCCTTCTTGTATAAGCCTTAACCAATTCATGAGCAAGAATTATATTTTCTGCTATTTTCCTCCCTGGTATAAACCCTGCTTGTACTTCATTCACTATACTAGCAATCACTTTCTGCAACTTGCTTGCTAGTATCTTGGAAATGATTTTATAAATGACAGTGCAACATGCAATAGGTCTGAAATCTCTAGCTGTGTTTGGATTGTTCACCTTTGGAACTAATGTAATTGCTGGGCAGTTTATAGCCTTATATAATTCTCCAGTGTTAAAGAACTTTTGGACTGCGTGTACCATCTCCTCCTTCAAAACTGTCCATGCCTTCTTGAAGAAACATGAGTTGTAACCATCTACCCCTGGCGCTTTATCTTCTTGTATAGCACATAATCCTTTATATACCTCATCTTCTGTCACCTCAGCTACTAGACTCAACTGTTGTTCATGGTTGAGTCTTGGTCCATTCCTCATCACTTCTTTATTGATTGCTGGTAAAGACTTGGCAGAAGCTCCCATCAGGCTTTTGTAGAATCTTATGAATTCTTCCTTATTTCTACCTGGCTCTTGATTTTTCTACCATCTTCTGTACTCAGTTCCACTATTTGTTTCCTGTTGCTCCTTTCTTTCACAATAGCAGAAAAATTCTTGTTATTGTTGTCTCCCATTTTGATCCATTTCACCCTTGCTTTTTGTTATAGGATGCTCTCTTCTATGAGTGACCACTTCTCTAGCTGATGTAGCGTTTTCTTCTCCTACTCTTGTAATCTATCACTGTATTGGTTCTGCATCTCCTCTTGAACCATGTTAAGGTTGTTTATTGCCTCTTCAATTCTCATCGTTATTCCCTTGTATTCATCTTCATTAAGATTTTTGAATAAGGACTTCA
The DNA here is from genome assembly GCA_005239505.1 of Nicotiana paniculata. Taxonomy (NCBI): domain Eukaryota; kingdom Viridiplantae; phylum Streptophyta; class Magnoliopsida; order Solanales; family Solanaceae; genus Nicotiana; species Nicotiana paniculata. Next base: position 63,093 of record ML347608.1, on the reverse strand, counting down.
TTACTTTCAGTTTTTTCCATATATTCTCCATGCCATCTTCTGCCAATGTGATGCTCCATACTGTTTTTACGATGCTTCCAAAATCCTTGTGATCTGCCCATACATTATAAAATTTGAATGGTGATTTTATATTTGATCTACCAGCCTTGATGTTTAGAAGCATCAGTGAGTGATCTGATATCATAGGTATATCATATTCAGTGCAAACATGCCCCCAATTTGTCATCCACATGTCATTCCCAAATACTCTATCAATTCTAATTAGTATTCTGGCATCTCCCTGCTGTTTGTTGGACCAAGTATAATACTCCCCCTTCCATGCTAACTCATTTAAGAATAGATTCTGAATGCATTCTGAGAAGTCCACCATTTCATTCATAGACACTGGATTACCATACTTTCTGTCATGGACATGTAGCATAACATTGAAATCCCCTCCAATTAACCATGGTTTGTTCATTTGCTGAGCTATGTCTTCCAGATTTCTCCATATAGTTTTCCTCTTCTCTATTGTATTAAACCCATACACCAGTGTTAAGCAAGCTTCAAAGCCATATACTCTTCCTCTAACTATTCCATGAATCAACTGAGCCTCTATCATTTTAATATCAACACAGTATATTTTAGGATCCCATGTCAACCAAATTCTCCCATTTACTGCGTATTGATAGTTGTTCTGCATTTCCCAGCCTGGTACAATGTTGTTGATTACTCTGTTAGCCCTTCTCTCTTTCACTCTAGTCTCCACAAACCCTAATAGTTTTATTTGCTTATTCGTTATGTAGCTCTTTATTTCCTTTTGTTTATATCGCTTATTTATTCCCCTCACATTTAATATCATCCAAGTCATTATGCTATTATATGTGGTCCCTTAACTGTGGACAAGCTTATTTGAGTCTCTTTTCCCCTTGCATTCTCCTCCATTCTGTTTCCTTTGATCACACTGGCAGCCAGTGTTGGAAATTCTCTAGTGCAGCTCAACTCTGGACTTCTCTGTAACATTTGAGTTTCCTTTCCTGGAGTTTGTGCTTCCTGTGGTTGATTATCAGTTTGCTTATCATTTTCTCTTCTTTCTGAATGCTCTCCTTTCTGTTTTTCTGTGTTATCTTCTGTCTCCTTTATTACATCCCGCATTTCCTTCTCTTCATTTATCCTTTTAGGTCTCCACTCTTGTATTACTTTTTCCTTCTATTCAACAGCAGATTGTTGAAAGTCTGTTTTCCTTCTCCTCCTTTGTTGATCAACTTGATTCTGTTCTGCTGGAATATTCTTACATGAATGTCCTATCTTCAAGCATTTTTCACAGAATTCAGGCTTCAGTCATAGGATATTTCCTGTTCAAACTGTCTTCCATCCGGCTCCCATACTGTGATACTAGTAGGCAATGCTCTGGTGACATTGACCTCAATCAACATTCTAGCATAAGACATTCTCTTTTGCTTTGATGTACATTCATCAGCATACAATGGCTTGCCAATTGCACTAGCAATTCTGCTTAGTGATTGTACTCCCCAACAACTCATAGGCAGGTTTGGAAGAATCACCTATTGAGGAATTTCAGCCAGAAATTCCTTATTGAAATCAAAGCTAATAGTCCAAGGTTTCACAACCAGTGGTTTGTTATTCATTATATACGGCCCAGAGTATATTATATCAGTCATATCATTCATATTGTTAAATCTAACCACATAGTATCCTTCATCATTATAGAATACTTCCGGTTCTGCAACTTGGTTCCAATTTTGTTTCACATATCTGTGCATGTAATTGTAACCTGGAGTTTTCCCAATTACATACACAATTAGAGAACATTTCCACTTCATTACTTCCTTTTCTACATCTTCTTTCTCTAGTTGTACTACTGCTTTTCCATCAACAATTGTAGGTGGCACATAATTCAATTTCAGTCCATTCTCCGAGCTCCTATTACCTGCGAACAGAGAGGTCCACAGAGTTTTCTCACCTTTTTCCTCCATTACTGATGCCAGATCCTATGTGGCTTTGCTTGAACTTGCCAGATCTGAACTCTTCTCCTTCACTTGTTCAATTTGACTCATATTCTCACTCAATTCCTTCCCCTTAGCTTTATTTAGTATCAAATCCTCCGTGGCATGTTGATTCTGTTAGTTGTCTTCCAATGGAACAGTAGATTCCACATTTGGTGCTTTCTCTGTCTGCTTATTTCCTTTAGCTGAATTTCCTCCTCCAGCTACAAGTTGTAGCCTTGGTCTCCCTCGAGGTATTCCTCTTCCCCTATCCATTTCCACGTTGGTCGCCCGTTAACCTAACGTGCGCCGGTGGGCTCGTGGTTAGAGAGAGAAACTAGAGAGAAGTCAGAGCATGTCCTTATCCAACACTATTGGGGAGTTATTTGGGGCAGCTACTGAAAAGTTTAGAAAGGAATTTGCTACATTAATGGGGAGTGAGTTTGAAATGAGTATGATGAGTAAGCTAACCTTCTTCTTAGGCTTGCAAATCAAACAAACTCCACATGGCAAAATGATACATCAATAGAAGTATGTGAAAGAACTCCTCAAGAAATTCAAAATGGAGGATTCAAAAGAGATAGATACCCCAATAGCCACAACTACAAAATTGGATGTGGATGAACCTGGTTCATCCGTTGATCAGAAGACATACAAAGGGATGATTGGGTCTCTACTCTATCTTACTACAAGTAGACCTGATATTGTGTTCAGTGTGGGACTATGTGCTAGGTTTCAAGCCAATCCAAAGGAGTCCCACCTCACTGCAGTAAAAAGAATTTTAAGATATCTAAAAGGCACCACTGAACTGTGCCTTTGGTATCCTAAAGGTAGTATTTTTGACCTTGTAGGATATGCTGATGTTCCTGGTTGACAGGAAAATTACTTCAGGCATGGCTCACTTTTTGGGCTCCTGCCTTGTCTCTTGGGCCACCAAGAAACAAAATTCAGTAGCCTTGTCTACTGCTGAGGCTGAATATGTGGCTGCAGCCTCTTGCTGTGCCCAGTTGCTATGGATCAAGCAACATCTCCTGGACTTTGGTATAGATGTGGGATGCATTCCTATTTACTGTGATAACACTAGTGCAATTGGTATGACTAAGAACCTAGTTCATCACAAGAGAACTAAGCACATAGATGTTAGACACCATTTCCTGAGGGATAACTATGAAAAGGGAATGATCTCAGTCGAATTCTGTGCTACTGATCGTCAAATTGCTGATATATTTACCAATGCATTGAGGGAGCATTATGAGAGAAACATGATTGAATTAGGTATGATTAAGATCACCTAATTGAAAAGCAGAATTGAGAAAACAAAAGGGGGAAGTTTTTTTTGGCTAGAAATTTTTAATTAGGTACTTAATCAGATTAATCATTGCTCAGTACTATGTCTTTATTGCCATACTCTTTTGCCATGTATTAATATGATTCCCTAGTCACTAATGATGTTTCTCTATCTTTGTGAATTGAGGCAAAATAAAGATTTTTAACAGGATGAACCTGGTTCATCCATGCTGGTTTACATGACTGACAAGGTACGTTCTCATCTCCATACATGTATTAATTCAAGTACAGTCATACATGAGCAGGACTCTATCCATTTATGGTTCAAATTCAATTCTCGTACTTACCCAAATAATGAATCAGTTTCAAGAAGTCCCGTCTCAATTAATTAGCCTAGTGTTAAGGGAAAAGTAACTGTCTAATCAATGTCCAATAACTGACAGTTCTTAATCGATTAGGATCCTACTTGGGTTAATACACTTCTGTTGTAATCTCCCCAGCCACAAGTTATAAATAGGCCATCATTACCCATTGTGCATAAAACAACAGCCGAACCTTGTTCAACTTACTCAAATCAAAATCCCTACTGCCTGTTATTTTCTTCTCTCTCTCTAACAAAATCAAAAACATGTCGTCTCCTCCACCAGCTTCTTCTGACTCATCACCAAATAGAGATTATGATGGGGGAAACTATGAATCCAACTCAAACTCCCCCTCAGTCTATAGTTCCGAGTCTCCTGAAAAATCATCAACCCCAGAACACTCTACAATCCCTGAACCTACACCAAACCCTACCCCAGCCCCCAAAACCCGTCGTGTTAAGGTTCTTACACGTAAATCTGTGGCTTCTGGTTCAAGAGAAAAATTCTTGGAAGAATTTTTACGTGCTGAAAACGGATCCAAACCAGAATCATCCTATGATTCATTTAAATCAGTCAATGAAGATGAAGCACCTGGTTCATCCAGCGCTGAGAAAGGTAATACTAAAGTTACCTCTGATTTGAATTCTGCTGAAAATCGATTTGTGTTGGTGGGGTCTGTGGTGGATGTGGAAGTGCCAAGAAGGCAAAGAAAATTTGGGAAAGAGAAAAATCTTGAGAACGAGGGTGAAGTAGATGTGAGGGGATCCGGTGAGGATGGTACCACTCTTGCAATTTGTGGCCCCATTCTTTAAAATCTTGAAGAAGATGTCATGGTTTTTGGGGGAACTACTGAAGTTGAGGAAGCTGCTGCTGGGTTGGAGAAGTTAATGAAGGAAATAGATGAACATGTTTCTTCTGGGGAAGAAACTTTGGCTGAAAGACTGAAGAAGCTGGGGGACTCATACAACTCCAAGAAGAGAAGGACTCCAAAGTCCAAAAAGTCTAAAGCCTCAGTTCCTTCAAAGAAAAAGAAGACTGTTGATTCTGTTGGTGTACATGTTCCTAAGGTACGTGCTACGAGAAATACTGTAAGAGAAGAGGAGGAGAAATTGGAAAAAGCTCTGTAAGAGAGCAAAAGAAAGAAGGCAGAGAAGGGAAAAGCAAAGGTAGGGAAACCTGTTAGTGTTGATGATGAAGAGTGGTTGGACCTCGTCCAACAAGAAGAGGAGGCTGATCCAATGGTTATCAAGACACCCAAGCCCAAAAAGTCTAAGACTTATTCAAGGAAGTCAGCCACTGTGTCCATGACCACTGGGAGTACTGCTTTGAGGACAAGGTCTAAGAAAAAGAATGTGAAGAAAGTACAGATTGTTGAGAGGGATGATGATCCATAATGGAGTGGAGAGGAAGAGAAGGAGGTTGGAGAAGTGTCTACTGACAGAGTTTCCATGTTTGGCAAGAGAAAAATCTTGAAAGGAAAATTGTTGAAAGATTTGGAGGAGCCTGGAATGAGGTATTTACTAGATTTTATGGCAGCGCAGGGCTGGAAGGACATGGTCCTTCGTATGGAAGGCAGGCTGGTCAGAAATGAAGTTGTGGAGTTCATGGGGAATGCCACAGTCATTGGAGGCAGGGTCACCTCATTGGTTAAGGTAGTTGAAGTCTCATTTGATGCTCAAGAACGGAGAGTCATTCTAGACATTCTAGCTGAGGGTTATGAAGAATACACAAGGCAAGATGGCCTTGTTTAGATGGAATGGCCTCAGCCCTCAATATCACCAGATTCTTCTGTGACAATGAGAAGGAGCTTGAATCTAAGACTGTGTACAAGAGTGAGATGAAGCCTGAGCACAAGATGCTCTTTGAATTTGTGATCAAATTCCTGCTGCCCGGAAAAGAACGAAGACACACTGCTAACTACATGGATTTAACCCTCATGGAGTGTCTGTACAGAGGCAAGAAGATCAATTGGCCAGCTTTTATCATCCAGCTCTTGGACAGAGTGGTGAATGGCACCAAAGCCCATGCGATCCCTTATGGATTTATTCTGACTGTAGTTCTTGGTCATTTTGGAGTTCCTACAAAGAAGGATGAGATGGATACTGCTAAAGATTTCTTTGGGAAGGACACCCTGCTGTCTTGTGATTATACTGTAAATGCACCGACATATGAAGCTGGTTCATCTCGGAAGCTACCAGTGAACAACAAGGTCCGTACTCTGGTGCAAGAAAGTGAGTTAAAGGATATGGAGATCCTTCGATTGAAGTCTCGCTTAATTGAGGTGGAAGTTGAGCGTGATGCTCTAAAAGCTGAGCTAGCAAAGGAGAAGGAGAAAAATGAAGGTGTTTTACACCAAATGCTATCCCTTCTACAAACCAAGAACCCAGCCTCAGATGCACCCTCCCAGTCTTAGGAATGTCTAGTGCTACTCCCTCCAAACCTATCAAGTGCCCAGTTCGGGACAGTGTCTAGTTTTTGTTTCAGTTTTTATTCTGTTATTCTTATGTTTTGGCTGTTTTGATTTTAATCTGTTTTGGTGCTGATCATCCCTGTTAATCAATGAAAGCTTGTTGTTTTGAAAAATGTCTCAATTTCATATTTAGCTTACATTATTAGTTTCTTGTGATGATTAATCATGTTTGCACCTGCAGTTGCCTAAATTGGCCATGAGTAAGAATTAAAAACTGGTAAGTATCATCTTGTAACTTTTTGATGATGCCAAAAGGGGGAAGATGTGCATAGGTGATATTTATAACCTAATGAACATGGTTCTCAATTATTAATGCTTACACTGATGCTTACACTGGTATGCTTAATGCTTAAAATATATACAAAGTGCTTGAAGTGTATACAGGATAAAAGCACAGAGTTTGTCATCATCAAAAATGGGGAATTTGTTTGCCCATGTCACTGAATGGGTTTTGAAGATTGACAAATATTGACAAGTTGAACCAGGTCCATCAAAGCATACACACCTGAACGAAGCAGTTGGCACAAGAATCATACAAGCATAGGAGATATCAGTGATTTCTGAGTATCAACGAACTAAGAGGATGTCTCCTAATACGAAAAGATTGCAAACTGATGAAGAAAATAGAAGTTGAATTTAGCAAGGACAGAAACGAAGGAAGGAAGTTGAGTTTGATAAGAACTTGTTCTCCTAGGTAGAATCGGACCAGAACTCAACAATTGACTTTATAAATACTCAAAGTATTACTGCTGAAATACACGACACAAAGACGCACAAAGACTAAATTAATTCAAGTTCTGTAAGCAAAATTCCCAGGATATTTGCAAGCAGAAGTATTGTGCAAAGGCTACAGTTCAACTAGAAGAAACAGTTCCGTCGTTTATCATTGAGTCTAGTTGGTTGTAGTAGGAGTTTTAACATTGTATCTTTTCAGCTTTCTTAGAAGCAAATTGTAATAGGTACACACTGTTCAAGTTAGAGTTAGCTTGAAGTTTGTAGAAATTAGCTAGATGCTAGTTGATACAAAGAGGATAAGAGTTAATCCTAGGATTACAAAAGAGTTTATTTTGTAAGTCCGTTTGGCTCAGAGTGTTTAGTGAAGTGTTTGAGAAAACCCTACTGAGGAGTAGGTCGTGGTTATTTCACCTTTTGAGCCAGGTATTTTCCACGTAAAAATATCTGTGTCTTTACTTTACTGCTTTATTATTCCGCAAATAGTAGTAAGTAGTACACCAAGATGAACCAGGTCCTTCTTATTAGACAACACTCAAAAATTGAGTACTGCACAATTAACTTATAATATTGTGTAGTATTGAAGTCTAAAATATCAATCATGTACGGACAACAACTTCTGAAACAATAAAGAATGAAAGAACATGATATATTCCCACCGAAAACACTTTGCAACATAAAATAAACAACAAGAATCACAATGAGGTACCTCCTCGTGTATAATGAAATCAAAACCAAGGTACCTTCTTGTATAATCAAGAATCTCAACCGAGGTACCGCTTCGTATTTAAATTTCTCAATTTCAATCACAATCTTTCCTTATACCGCCGCGTGAGCCTTACATTTGAAATATGTTTTGAAAACTATTTCCCTGAAATAGCTACACGCACTTTAGACCACCCTATGACGTCGCGTGGCTTCACGTAGTTCCCCTAAAAGTAACATGCACATAAGTCTCACCTTATACAACTCATGCATATTAACCCCAAGCCTTATACAACCGCATGTGCGTCAATATCAAATCACCATGACAATTCGCACCACAAGTGCCCATATATTACAACTTGCCAACAACAGCAATATCAATATTTTCACAATAATAGCCCATGGCTCCACCACAACCTATACAAGAATATCAACAACAATAATGAATGAAAAATGCTCAATAAGATAAATGTTTCAGCAATAACCAACATCGCCTCAACGTATTAACGACTTTCATAACTTCAACACCAAATAACTCAACAGTGAGAGAAATAATGTATAACTACGATATTAGATAAGACTAACTCACAATAAAAGAGATAACATTTAATGATGAGTCTCAAATATTGGAAATCAACAAGTAAAGGGATAACATGAACAATTACTTCAAGTAACAAAAATCAATAAGGAAAGAGATAACACGAACAATAATTTCAAATAATGATAATTAACAATAAAGAGATAGCATGTAACAATAAAAGAGGCAACAAGTTCAACTAAAGCATGTGAGTAATTTAGCAAGTAGGATGTAGAACAAGTACTAAACAAGTCAATTAAGGATATTCTAACACAATAAAGGATAAATTGAGTATGAGAATTTAGAACATGATATGACATTTCAATTAAACCATGAACTAGTCTAAGTAGCCTAAACCGATCAAATACCATGCACAATCTATGTACCCACTCGTCAACTTGCGTACAAGGTTTTCACTTAGCACAATTGAATCATACAATACCAATCCCAAGGGATAGTTCCCCAGGACGAAGTTAGGCAAGACCCTTACCTCAACTAGGCAAATTCAACACTCGAAAATAGTTTTCCCTTAAAATCCACCTCTACACAGCTCAAATCTAACCAAAATCGACTTAGCGTCATCAAACAACCTAGGTAATTCAATTGAAATAGATAAAGTTAAGATCTTTATATGCCCATGACCCCACGAGTTCATATATGCGATTACTTTCAAATCCCGAGTCCAAATCGACTATCAAAACTCAATTTCTTACTTTTCAAAAAACTTGACAAAGTTTCACAAATATTAACTTTGATTCACATGATTTTGATGTTAAAATCTAATATATGTTGATGTAATATGATTAGAAATAGATTAGAAATACTTACCCAACGTTGGTAGGTGAAAATCCCTCTCCAAATCGCCTCCTACCGGGTCTAGGATTCAAAAATGAGAGAATGAGTTTAAACATCCCGCCCCTCAGCTTTTTGTCCAATCGCACAAGTCACAAATATGAATTGGAGTTTGCAATTGTGAACCCGACAAATGCGAAGAATCCCTCACAAAAGTGAAGCCCTTCCATTTCTGTTGTCATTGCAATTACGATGAAAAGTTCGCAATTGCGAACGTTGGACCCCTGCAAATGCGAACCAGTTCCCCCTAGGTGCCTATCGCAAAGCAAACTTGGCCTAATATTTCAATTGCGATCCAAAAACTCGCAAATGCGAGACCTGAGGCACCTGTTCAAAAACCAACAAACTTAAACTCTATCAACACTCCGCTAAGCGTCCGAAACTCACCCGAGTCCTTGGGGCTCCAAACAAACATCAATACAAGTCTAAAAATATCATGCAAACTTGCTCGCGCGATCAAAACACAAAAATAACATCTAAAACAATGAATTGAACTCTAAAACGCATGAATTTCAAAGACATTTTCAAGAACTTCTAGAATTACAATTAGATGTCCGAATCCTATTAAATCTACTCCAAACGACATCAAATTTTGCAGACAAGTTCTAAATATCATAATGGACCTATTCCAAGTCCCAAAATCAAATTCTGAGTTCGATAGCTAAAATTCAACCTACAGTAAACTTTTCAACTTCTAATTGCCAACTTTCGATAAATCAACACAAATCAACCTCGGACTTCCAAAATCAATATCGGGCATACGTCCAAGTCCGAAATCATGATATGAAGCTATCGGAGCCATAAAAATACAGTTTCGGGGTCGTTTTATAAAAGTCAAAGTTTGGTCAACATTTTCAAATTTAAACTTCTAAGTCAAGAATCAAGGTTCTAAATCAACCCGAAAGCTTTCCGGAATGAAGCTAATCAACCCCGCAAGTCATAAAAGCATAAATACACGTGTGTGAAGCATAACATTAGAAAACGGGGCGCAATTACCACGGAATAGGGAGATCGACGAGGATGTTACACTTTGTATAGGGGCATGATGGATAAAATGGAAGCTCGCTTATGGTGTTTTGTGTGATAAGAATGCGCCTCAGACCGACTATGTTGTATGGGGTGCAGTGTTAGCCAGTCAAGAACTCCCTTGTTCATAAGATGAAGATGGTTGAAATAATGATGTTGAGATGGATGTGCGGCCATACCAGATTAGACAGAATTAGAAATGAAGTTATTCGGGATAAGGTAGGCATGACCCCTATGGAGGAAAAGATGTGAGAGGCGAGACTTAGATGGTTCCGGCATGTGATGAGGAGAGGCACAAATGCTCCCGGTGAGGAGATGCGAGAGGTTCACCTTGGAGGGTCAGATGAGAGGTAAATGCAGGTCGAAGAAGTATTTGGGAGAAGCGATTAGGTAGGATATGACATTACTCCAACTTACTGAGGACATAACCATGGATAGAAAGGTATGAATGTTGAGAATAAAAGTAAATAGTTAGGATAGATAGCAGAGTATTGTCATGTTTGTGTATTATGGTAATCCTTGACTTATGTCATTACTTGTTGTTGCTTTCGTTGCGGCTTTCTGATTACAATACCTACTGTTAGTTTTATATTATTGCTTCGATTTTCTGATTGGTATGCTTGTTGTTGTCGTTCTTTTACCTTTCCTGAGCCGAGGTCTACCGGAAATAGCCTATCTACCTTCTTGAAAGTAGGGGTAAGGTCTGTATACACTCTACCCTCCCCGTACTCCACTAGTGAGGTTATAGTGGGTTGTTGTTGTTGTTGTATATAATTTTTAAGGAACCAACACATATTAATTAAAGTTTGGTAAAAGTTGGACAGGTTGGGCTATGACCTAAATTTTAGCCAATCTCAACCCAAGTAACTTTTGGTCGGGTTATTGATTCGTCTTATTTTGACTCAAAATCAGCCAAACCCACGCATTTGACACCCCTGTATATAGCCTTATATAATTAGCATATACAATTTGTATATGATACCAACTAGAAAAAGTAATTCACCTGTGTGTTTGTGTAAAGGTCTCTTTTTAATTTAGATAACTGTGATTTTGAATTAATTTGCGCACATTAAAAGTAATTTAAATTTGCAGTTCAATTTAATGTTCGTCTCTTTGAATTTGAACTCGTAGTTAATTTAAATTTTGACTTTTCCGTAGTGATCGTCCGTCACGATGATAATGAAACACCATTTAGGTGTGTTTGGTACGAAGAAATAATTTCGTATTTAGAAAAGTTCTTATATAAACATATATAATATCACTTTATAGGGAAAAAAAACTAATATGCTTCTTAATATTTCAAAGAGATTTTTATCCTAAGCGTTACATTTTCCTAAGTTCATCTGAAATAAATATAAATCTTGGCATTAATGGTCAAATACAATTTTATTCCAAATATTATTCGTTTACAGTACTAGAAAAAGATTCTTTTTATCAGTAAATTATAGACGACTCAATTTAAATGTTGTAAATAATCATATCCAATCAAAAGTGGACAACAAAAGTAAGTGAAAATGACAGCAAAGTAAACAAGAGCATAAAGATTGGTACTATTTATAAGAAAAAGCAAAAATAAAGCAATGGAATGCAAACCAAAAAGGCTTTCATTGACGATGACTATGACGTCAACCAACATAGGATCACCGCTAGGGATTACGGTAGAATAATAAGTACTCATTTATCGTTAATTAGATATTTTGGATTTGAGTTATGTGTATGAATTTGCTTTTGCTAGAGAACTTTTATCCTCAAGTATAAATTTTTTTAGTGCGAATCCAAATTTAATCCCATCTCCATACGAATATCAAATACCGAATAAAAACAAAATATGATCTCTTTGTAATAAGAAGTAAAGACGACACAATCTCATCCAATATCTATTCAATGGAATTGCCATTTGCCACCTAGAAAGGCATCAAATAGCCCCCTACTCCTACGTTGCGTTAGCTTTCCTTACTCTATAAAGTAGATACCATTTTAAGAAATAACGTCAAGGGACAAAAATGGGATAATAACGAGTTTTTTTATCCTTAATAAGAGGTCTTGATTATGAGTTTCGGGAATAAAAATTTCTAATACATAGTATTTTCTTTTGTTATAGAACGTGAATCTGATGTTAGTCGGATAAGTGAGTTCTGAATACCATATGATCTAACAAAAAATAACGATAAAGGACAAAATATAACGAAATAAATGGGTTTGTTACTATTTAAGTCCAACATTGCGAATTTGAGAGCATTATTCCCATTGGCCAGAAAAAAAAAAGAAAAAGGCATAAAAAGGCTTCCTGACCATTTAAATCTTTGTTTCGATCGGAAAGAAAACTTGGAGACATTGAAAGATATGGCTTAGATCAACAATTGATTTACGATCGCAGAAATAAAAGTTTAAATGAATTTTTAAAAGTTAAGGTGATTTGCAAACATTCCACCTCAAAGTCAATCAATAGTAAGCTAAGACGATACGAGTCTTTCTTTTAGGTATTTCCTTACCAACAAATAAGGGAATTCAAGATCGGGGACATCTGCTAGAGCTCGCAATTGACATTTCTCACTAAGTTTTTAGGATTTCTGCCCGATTATTATGCCGGTAAATAATTTTTTTAAAATTTCCATATGAACACTTCAATTTGATGTTAAGTGAACTAATAAATATCTCCGATCGTTGTTCAATGTCGTGGACATAATTTAATACTTTCTACTGCCATATCTTTCACTCATTCACAGTTTTTAAAAACTTGTAAATTGTGATCCCACTATTTTTCTTCGGTCATTACTACTTTGTGGCGTGTATTTTGCAAGTCCCTCTTTTATAAATTAATTTATTAATTTAGACCATTTCGCTATTTATTTATTTTCTCCTATGACCATAGTGTACCGTGAACCACCACAACACCTCAAACCACCAGTCTCATCACAGTATCATGACCAAGAAAATTCTTCCTCACTCAAATAAATCACCTGGCCACCCATAAATCATAATATAAAAAAAAAAAAAAATACTCCTTTGTAATTTTATTCTAGTAACGCACCACCACGATCATGCTACTGACACAATGCCACCAACTGAAAAGAAAAATTATATGCTAGTCACCGTCTTCTTCGAAAATACCAGCTCCTTTCTCATTTCTAATTTTTTTTAATTTTCTTCAAAAGAATCTCACCTGTTCTTCTAGATATTTCATCAAATATTTCCCTGCTTGAAAATCCATAAAATGAAAATTAAAACCCATGTTATTCAGCTCTTAACCTCTTAAATTATAGAGAAATATAGATGAACAACAATTCTTTAACATAGAGATAGTTAGTAGATTCAAAATTGTAAGTTAATATCGCAACTTTGATCGCATTCTTGCCGTCAGACCCACCCACCGCAAATCTGAACATCTCAAGAACTAAATTTACTACCTTTTTAATTAAAGTAAGCCTATTCACGCGCTCTATCAACATGATTAAAACATGCCTTGACCACATCAGATGAGTCTTTGCCACATAACCATGGTTAAACGGTCAAAGGGGTTTATTATTATGCAAAGGAACAAGTAGAAGCGTCTAAATGAGAAAGTCATAAGTTCTTTTACCGGATTGATAATTGGGTGTAAGTTTAAGTAGTCCGGAGACCATTTTACCAAAAAAGAAAGAAGAGTATTATTCTCGAGTTAATCTATAATTACGTAGTGAAGTTGTTGAGTTTAACTTATATGCATGAATATAGTAGAGTTTTTTCACGATATCGATCATGTCAAAGTATATATCCAAAACTATATAAAATAAAAGGTATCATATTATCAAATTACGATTGCTATAGATTAGAGTTATTAAAACATAGTAATATACTCCGTCCATTTATTTCTTCGAATTGACACGAAGTTTAAGAATATAGAGAAATTTTTGGAACTCTCAAGTTTAAAAATGGATCAAATTAAGAGGACCGCAAATGTTACTGCGATCAAATTTTTGGCCAAAAGAAATGCATTACTTTCTTAACTATTCAATTATTCACTTAGGTTTCGAGCAGGTTATCACAAATTGGTTGGCAAATTCTCCTCATGCCAATATTCCATAAAATCAAAATAGATGTTGCTCTTTAATCCCTTTGTCGTTGGTTTGAAGTTTTTGAATTTGTAAATATAGTTTACTCTCAAGATTTCTACAATATTTAATTTCTTATTTCAGTCTCTTAAATGCACGATGGTCAAATGTATGAGTAATTAATTTAATCATTATATATGACTTTAGTTTCTGTTTAATCTCGGGTATAGCAAGGAAAATCACCTTTCATCTACTAAAATAAAAATAAAAATAAAATGACAAACGAATAAAATGAAGAAACCTTTTATATTACTAAAAGACGAAACCAGTATTCTATATCTCTGTTGTCTTGAAAAGAAATTCTTGTATTCTCAACTTTAGACAAATAATGTAAAAATTCAAACGTGACTGAAGTAAATAAAAACTAGAAGAATTAAGCTAAGAAGTCTTCCACCCAACCTTTTAAACTAAAAATAGTCATTCAATATATTACATATGTATAATCCACGTATTAATATGTGCATAACCGTATATATTTCGTGTACAATTTATCTATCTATACCGATTAAAACCAACAAATAATGAATGCGGCCGGCAACTTATTTAGTACTTTAAAAAAAAGAAATAAAGAATAGTGATGTGTCGGAGCTGAACAAACTTTATTTTGCATGCATAAATAGGGAAGCATATACATTAAACAAAGTAGAGACTGTGAAAGGGAAATTTGCTTTTTTCCCCAATCTCTCTTATTTCCTCTCCTTTTTGTCTATTCTTTATTTGCATGTGATTTCCCTTAATTTCCTTCTTTAATCTTCACTTTCCATAATCATTTAAGTTTATTTTCTCCTTTGCTACCATTCTTCTTTCTTTCTTTCTTTCTTCATTCTCTTCTTCTTCCTCATTCAAGATTCTTGGAAAAACTTAGCTTTATTTTAATTCTTAAATAGAACTTGGAAATGCTGCCTCCTGATCAAGTTAGTCCTTGTGCTATTAATGATGATAATCAACATCAATCAAATCATGTCAGGTTATCAGTTCTTCACAAATCGTTACATCCTGTGACACTCAAGGTACGTTACATTACATTTTCTAGTATGATCATCTAATCAGTACGATTGCATTTCCTTTAAAAGTTTAAACTGTTATTAAGACGTCTGATTTTACATATTGCAGTTTGAAGATGTTTCATACACCATCCAATTAGAAAGCAACAAAGGAATAAGTTATTTTTCAAAACAACAACAAAAGCAAAATCGCGCTATATTACAAGGTGTTACAGGTATAGTTCATCCTGGTGAATTTTTAGCCATGTTAGGTCCATCAGGAAGTGGAAAAACAACTCTATTAACAGCTCTAGCTGGAAGACTCCCTGGAAAATTATCCTCCGGCTCCATTACATACAATGGACAACAATTTTCGAGTTACATGAAACGAAAAATTGGTTTCGTGACACAAGATGATGTATTATATCCTCATTTAACTGTGCTCGAGACACTAACATATGCTGCTTTATTAAGGTTACCAAAAAAACTAACCAAACAAGAAAAAATCGAACAGGCAGAGTTTGTTATCGTCGAATTAGGGTTAACAAGGTGCAAAAATAGCATAATTGGTGGGACTTTATTCAGAGGAATTTCAGGAGGAGAAAGAAAAAGGGTAAGTATTGGACAAGAAATGTTAGTAAACCCTAGTTTATTATTACTCGACGAACCAACTTCAGGCCTTGATTCGACTACAGCTCAAAGAATTGTTGCAACGTTACGATGGTTGGCTCGAGGTGGAAGGACGATTGTTACAACAATTCATCAACCGTCGAGCAAGTTGTACAGAATGTTTGATAAGATTATTGTGTTAACTGAAGGTTGTCCGATTTATTGTGGAAAACACAGCCATGTTATGGAGTATTTTGAGTCTATTGGTTATGCTCCTGGATTTGATTTCATGAACCCTGCTGATTTTCTGCTTGATTTAGCTAATGGTATGATACACTTTTCCTCTTTCCTATTATTACTTTTATTATTAGTCCAGTTTATATTATGTTAACATGAAGACATAATTAAGTAAAAGATTCGTTTTCTTTCTAACAGCTTTAAGCTTTTAGATAAAATGAAATTAAACTTATGTTATGTCTAATAGTTTAAGATGATGAGACAGTCACACGCTTCCGTTGAGGTGCAATTTTTCAAGTGATCTATCTAGTCATATTACCCTAGTGAATGTAAATCACAAGCAGATTCATGGCTAATAAGAAAAAACAAATTAAAGTTTTGTTAATTAAAGTCAATAAAGAAGCCCAAACAAATTTAAAAGTCAAGAAAAGTGATGGAAAATGGTCCATAACTAGTGAATCATTTCCCTAAAATCATGTGGAATTTGTTTTTTTTGTCTTCTATGAAATACAATATAGTAGTAATATAACTTTTTGTGTTCTTTTCCTGTTTGTGGTTAAACATTCTTTAGCCATGATATACATATTTTCCTTTTCACCTTCCAAGATTATATATTTCGTGGACAATTTGAAAATAAAATTTATATATACCGATAGATTATATGGACGATTAAATGTTAATTTTTTCAAAATAATATAATAATGTAAAAAAATGTATATATTAGAGAAGCTGAAATCAATTGATATTAACAATTTAGATGTCCCTTTCTTTGAAATTGAGCTTTTCTGAAGAATATTAGGAACCATATTTCAACATGCCAACTGGCTACATGGAAATAGGAAGTTTGAGATTTGAAATTTGATTTGCACTAAACTTTTATATTAAATTTTTCGACACGTATTTATAAAAAAATAATTGATAGGACATATTATTCCCTGGTTGGCACACATAGTCTAAAGCTTTATTACTATCATCTATCAACATTTGCAAATTAAAGCTAAAGGAAACATTGTTGGAAGGTGCTGTCTATTTCCACTTTATAAGTATTTAGCTTTTTATAAAGCATCCGAATATATGTTGACATCATCATTTAAGTTTTGAAACGTATCCAGAAAATGATCCAAAATCTTGCGACGGATCTCGAATTTAAATTTTATAGAGTCGTTTGGTATAATAATGAAATAAACAAGAATATCTCAAGTTTAAAAGACCCGATATTGCAACTTATATTCGCCCCTGATTATGTTACCTGTGTTTTCTTTATATATTTTTTAATCCAGGAAATTTTGATAGTATTTTTTATTTAAAACTAATCAAATAAAAGATGTCCTAAAGAGATCAATAATATATGTAGGTGAAGCAATCAAGACCCAATTAGCCAGTGAAAAGTTAGTCCATGGGGATTTAATAAACATTGTTTTAGTTGTATATCTATAACTTTTGTCTGTCCTCGCTTTATCCCTTGAATTAAGCTGCATTTATTGAAAAAAAAAAATCCTTTTAGCTTTTACTTGGTTCCATTATCTTTCAATTTCAACTCCAAATAATCTCATAGCTAGTCAAATGTGGGATATAATAACGTCTAACCTACGATATATTTTTAACTCTAGATAATTATTTTTAATTATACAGGTGTGTCTCATGATACAAGGCGGGATGATCTGTATGAATCTTTACCAAAATCAGATCAAACTGAAAATCAAAATGCAACCAAACAGTTCTTAATAACTTCCTACAAGAAGAACATTTATCCAGCTTTGAAGGAGGAAATTGATCAAAGGTTCAGGCGCCCAATTCGATTATCATCAAGAAGTATGTGAAAATTTCATTTCTAGTTATCGATTTTCCGAAGGGAGCCTTTAAAAAATGATAAAGTTGTCTTCCGTGACCTAAAGATCACGAGTGTGAGCCGTGGAAGCAACAACTAATACTTGCATTACAGTAGGTTACCTACATTAATACATACCCTTGAGATGCTGCCTTTTCCCGAACTTTGCTTGAACGCGAGATGCTTTATATACCGGATTGCCTTTTTAGTTATTGATTTTTGGAAGGGAGACAATGGAGAAATGGTTAAGTCGTCCGCGTGTGACCTATATATAGGTCATGTGTTGAGCTGTACAAAGCATCCAATAATGATGCATTAGGGTAGACTGCCTACATTGATCACACCCTTGGGAGTGACTCTTTCCGGCCGGCTTGAACCGGGATATTTTGTACATTAGACTGTCATTTTAGCTTGATTTTCTGAATGAGTCATAAGAACTCCGTAGTGTCCAATGGCAGATTTATGAGTATTTAAACTTAATCGGTTCAACTTTGCCATGAACACCGTTTACAATTTGATTGTACATTTCTCTTTTTATTTTATTTTTTATTTTATTACTAATGAGAGTCATGTTCTTTTAGGTCGTGATGAAAATCAATGGACTACAAGTTGGTGGTTGCAATTCAAAGTTTTGCTACAGAGAGGACTTAAAGAACGCAAACATGAGTCTTATTCAGGCTTAAGAATTTTCCAAGTCATGTCTGTTTCATTTCTCTCAGGACTCCTTTGGTGGCAATCTGATACTAACCATATAATGGATCAGGTAATTTACCTATCTGTTTAACTTTTATAAATTGATAATGTATAAAAAATTTTACTCTACCCGGTCAACTATGTATAAAGATAATTACAGGTAACTAACAATAACATGGAATTAGTAATCAAAAATATAACATGCTGCTATATATAATAGGTTAAATTACGTAGATAGTATAAAAATTTGTTTATCCCAACATTACGACTTCTCTTTATTTTATCCGTCCCCGGGATATCTTTAAAGATTTTAAGCCCCAAATATCTTAAAGGATTTAATTTATAATATATACTGATAATGTTACACTCTTAACCAATTATAGTAGGATATTACTTTTATTTATAAGGTTAACCTCCTCAGACTTATAATTACTTGATCTTTTAGATTAACTTAACTTAATATTGTAAAAATTCTTTATACCGTCTGAGGACGTAGCATAGTCTCATCTTATAATTCAGTGTTTATGGAAACATTGTGCTAGACTAATTGAGTGATTGCTCTGTCTTATTTCCTCCTTCCACTCATTACCTATGTTGCTTATTTCAAAAATGTTGTCGGACGCGTATCTGATCTATAAAAATAGTGAATTTTAGAGGATCCGATATGAATGGGGCATAGTTTGGGAGGGTCGGAGCAACATAAGTCATTACTCTCACGTCAGCTTTCTAACAAGGGAATTTTCTAATTTAACAGGTGGGATTATTATTTTTCTTCTCAATATTCTGGGGATTCTTTCCATTATTCAGTGCAATATTTGCATTCCCACAAGAGAGGCCAATGCTTATAAGGGAACGTTCCTCTGGAATGTATAGACTTTCATCATACTATTTTGCAAGAACTGTGGGTGATTTACCTATGGAACTTATACTTCCAACAATTTTTGTGACAATAACATACTGGATGGGAGGTCTAAAATCTTCGATTGTCACGTTTTTATTAACCCTTTTAATCATTCTTTTAAATGTGCTAGTCGCTCAAGGACTTGGCCTAGCCTTAGGTGCAATATTGATGGATGTTAAACAAGCTACAACATTATCTTCAGTGTTGATGCTTGTGTTTTTACTAGCCAGTGGATACTATATTCAGCACATTCCATTGTTCGTCGCGTGGTTGAAATATGTCTCGTTTAGTCACTATTGTTACAAACTTCTCGTGGGAGTTCAGTATTCGAGGTTTGAAGTTTATGAGTGTGGAATTGGTGAAGAATGCAGAGTGATGGATTTTCCAGCTATTAAATGTCTTGGCATTGATAATTTGGTATTGGATTTGGTAGCTTTAGTTGTGATGTTGGTGGTTTTTAGGGTTTTGGCTTATGTTACTTTGAGGTTTTGGCATCAATAACAATAGTATTGGAAATGTGAGTTAAATTATAGTAGGATTTTGTATCTTCTTGAAGTTAAATAAACTGATTAACATATTCAGATATTAGGATGCAATGTGACCTTTGACCAAGAAAATTTGTTCTGAACATGATTTTCCATCATCCTGCGAGAAATGTAAATCTGTGGGATGAATATTTCTAATTTCTGTTTCGGCTGCAAATTTTCTTTATTTCCCCAAAAAGTAGAACGCCTCTAATGTTAATTCTTGTTAAATTCAGACAGTTTCCCGATCATGTTAGTATTCTCTTGACAATAATCTAGCTCGAAAAAACTTGGCAAGGTGTTTTACGTTGAGTTTAAATTATATATGCTGTCAGCGTATAAAAAGTTTTAAACTATTAAGTTGCTTAATGTATATCTATAGGTAAATCTCCTTAAAATGAAATTTTTATTCTTTATAATAAGATAAGTTATCTGATATAATAAGTAAAGGTAATATTTATTGTGAATTTGCTTTGGTTGTGGTCTGGATAAACAACTAATTCCTTTCGTGCTTTCTAATTTTATGGCGTATGAAATATCTTCAAACTGCGATAAATTAAAATCATACATTTTAATCAATGTTATCCTTAAAATTGGATAACAATTAAATTTATAAGTGATTTTAAGGATATGTGATTTCACTTGGCATAAATTGATGAATATGAGAATTAACATTAGAAATTGACCGCGAAATAAAGCAAACCGTTATGAAACGCAGTTTGGCCCTCAAGCTGGATCGCCCCTCGAACCAAATGAATGTATAATTGAAAAGGATGAATTGAACAGCAGAATAAGAGAGCTTAAGAGAGAAAATGTATTATGTCGCTTTGTTATTCGTGAATGTCATGATTACAAATGATTAGAACCCTCTTTATATAGTAGAAGAATTCTACTTATGGTACCATTCTAAATAAAGAGGAAAATCCCATGATTGGCTAATTAATCGGTCCTGACTTGATACTTGCCGAGATTTCCGCCATGATCCTTGCTCGATCACGAATATCTCGACTTTCTGTTACTCGACTTAGCAGGCTTTCTTCGATCTCGCTCGATCTTTATCCCGCTTCGGTTTCGGTCTCGACTGGTCTCGACCTCGATCGGTAGTTGGTTCATGAACTCTGCAATCCATCTTCGTGCCATGGCTCGATACAATGTGAGGTTGGACCTTTGGTCTGTTACCCCGGTCTCGGTCAATCATAAGAAATTAGGCAAGCCCGATTTTGATCGTATACAAATAGTCCTCTCATTTTTGGAGTGTAATGACAAGAAATGAATTGGGTCTCTAAACCTCACCCCGGTTTATCATGAAGTAAGCACCGTGACATAAGCGATAGAGGAGAACGAAACGTCCCGTCGGTACAGTTTTCCAGACATTTAATATGCGTCAGTTGATGGCCAGCCACTATCAGCTTTGAACCGTCTCCGTGAAACCAATAAATACATCCTTTCTCCATTCTTTCAAACTTTACTTTCAATCTCATTCATGCTAATCTCCATAGTTCTTTGCATTCTTCAAAGCTTCCAATCTTCAGGTCTTTGAGTCTCACCGTTTGTTCCTTCTAAAATACCAAATATTACAANGGGGGGGGGGGGGGGGGTGTCATTAGTTCCGACTTCAAAGTCGAGAAAACCTCATCAGTCCTTGGTCAATGCGAACATGTATTGAGATACATATGCTCGATATCCAAAAGCTTCCTTGACCAACTGAAAAAGACTACAACTGGGGAAACAAAGAGGTCGTGATATCAACCCCAGAAGAAGCGATCACTACCCACATGGAAGGTTTCTTGAGTGTTTACACTTACCCTTTCACGTTGGGTCCCATCGATTCAGTCATCATAGACTTCTGCAAGAAGTACCAAGTGACCCTCGGCCAAATTCACCCCTCTTTCTGGAGGATTGTGATACCGCTCCGCTTCTTTGTGAGCGAAATTGACGTGCTTCCTTTCACCCTCGATCATCTCATAAGATTGTATAGAACTCGATTTTATCGAGGTGGGCTAACAGAAACCTCCTTGGCATTACCCTGTAGTACCATCTCTCTGAGAACCAACAGGTGCAGATCATCAAACCGTCGAGCCTTGATCTGCTCAAATAGTGAAGACTGGGCAACGACGGAAGCACTAACTCGTCCGGGCTCGGAAATATCCAACCTCACAAGTCTGTTAGCCAAGGACTGAATGTCCAAGGCTAGTGGCCTCTCCTCTGCTGAAATGAATGCCAAGCTACCCATACTTTCTGCCTTCTTGATCAACGCATCCGTGACTACATTCGCCTTGCCCGGGTGATAAAGAATGGTGATGT
Source organism: Nicotiana paniculata (assembly GCA_005239505.1). Classification (NCBI taxonomy): domain Eukaryota; kingdom Viridiplantae; phylum Streptophyta; class Magnoliopsida; order Solanales; family Solanaceae; genus Nicotiana; species Nicotiana paniculata. The sequence goes on along the minus strand of ML347608.1, from coordinate 40,927 downwards.
CATAACCCTTCAGTAACTCAATCCATCTACACTGCCTCAAATTGAGATCCCCTTGCTTGAACAAGTGCTGAAAACTACGATAATCAGTGTAAAACTCACAAGACACTCCATATAGATAATGCCTTAAGAGCATGAACAATCACTGCCAACTCCAAATCGTGCACATGGTAATTATTCTCATGGGGCTTCAGCTGATGTGAAGCATATACAATAACTCGCCCCTCCTTCATCAATACACAACCCAAGCCAGCGCGTGAAGCGTCGCAATACACATATACATCCTCAAACTGGAAGGCAACACAAGGACTGGTGCTATGGTCAAAGCTGTCTTGAGCTTCTGGAAGCTCGCCACAATCATCGGACCAATGAAACTGAGCACCCTTCTGGGTCAATCTAGTCAAAGGTGCCGTAATGGATGAGAAGCCCTCTACGAACCAGTGGTAATAACCTGCTAACCCCAAGAAACTCCTGATCTCAGTCGCCGAAGTAGGACGAGGCCAACTCTGAACTGCCTCAATCTTCTTGGGATCCACCTTAATACCCTATCCTAATACCACATGCCCAAGAATGCCACGGAATCTAACCAAAACTCACACTTGGAGAACTTGGCATATAGCTTATGTTCCCGCAAGGTCTGAAGAACCATTCTCAAATAGTGCTTGTGTTCCTCCATGCTACGCGAGTAATCAAATATCATCAATGAAGATAATAATGAACGAATCAATATAAGGCCTGAACACCCTGTTCATCAAGTCCATAAACGTCGCTGGGGCATTATTCAAGCCGAAAGACATCACTCAAAACTCATAATGGCCATATCTAGTACGGAAAGCACTCTTCAGAACATCTGAGTGCCGAATCATCAACTGATGGTATCCCGATCTCAAGTCAATCTTAGAAAATGCCCTAGCACCCTGTAACTAGTCAAATATATCATCAATACGCGGTAATGGGTACTTTTTCTTAATGGTGACTTTCTTCAACTGGCAGTAATTAATGCACATCCGCATAGTCCCATCTTTATTCTTCACAAATAATACTAGTGCACCCAAAGGTGATGCACTCGGCCTGACGAACCCCTTTTCTAGCAACTCCTCAACCTGTTCCTTCAACTACTTAAATTCTTTCGGAGCCACGGTATGGTGGGATAGATATAGGCTGAGTACCTGGCGCCAAGTCAATACAGAAGTCAATATCACGAACTGGTGGCATGCCTGGAATATCAGAAAGAAATACAACGAAGAACTCCCGGACTACTGGCACTGAATTAATCTCGGAGACTCTACGATGGTATCCCTAACATAGGCTAGATAAGCCACAAAACCCTTCTCGACCATATGTCTAGCCTTCAGTAAAGAGATAACATGACTAGATGTACTGATAGATGAACCCTTCCACTCCAACCTTGGCAACTCTGGCATCACTAAGGTAACAATCTTGGCATGGTAATCAAGGATGGCGTGATATATAGATAGCAAGTTTATGCCCAGGATGACCTCAAAATCGGTCATATCAAGCAACAGAAGATCCGATCTAGTCTCATATCCGCAGAATGTAACCATACAGGACCGATAGATCCAATCCACAACAACAAAATCGCCCACAGGGACACATAAACAGAAGTACCTAAGGACGCACGAGGAATATCCAAAAGAAGAGCAAAAAGGGATGACATATATGACTATGAAGATCCTGGATCAAATAATACTGAAGCATCCCCACCGCAGACAGAGACAATACCCGTGATCACAAAATTTGAGGCCACTACATCTGGTCTGGCCGAAAATGCATAATATCTGGCTGGAGCCCCACCTGGTTGGCCTCCGCCGGTCTGACCTCCACCTCTAGGATAGCCTCTACCCACCTGCCCTCCGCCTCTGGGTGGCCATACGGTTGGTGCGGCTACTGGAGCTGAAATCATGGGCTGCTGACCCTACTGCACTGCCTTGCCCCGAATATTGGGAAAAATCTCCGCACATGACTAAGATTCCCGCACTAAAAACAACCTCTCGGCGCGGTGATCTGCTGCCCTGAAGTCTAACCCTAATGTCCTGAATACCCAGCGGAAGAACCCTGAATAACTAGTGGGCGACATGAACTCTCTTGCATGGCACTAAAGTAGGCACTGGAAGAACCCTGATGACCGGAGTACCCACTAGAAGAACCTTGAATAGCTAGCGGGCGGCAAGAACTCCCGGCATAACACTGAAATAAGGCCGCACTGGAACACCTTGAGGAGGTGGTGGTGCTGAATATGGGGGCATGATGGGCTGACCCATCCCAAATTGACCTCTTCCCCCAGTTGGGGCACCCTCTGAACTCTCTAGAAAAATGAGACCTCTTGTCCCGCCGCATTTGCTCTCTAAACCTCTGACAGTAACCCACATTCCAGTGGGAAATCTCCACTACTAACTGATAGGGAGTCCCCATATCAACCTCCCGGGCCATATTAGCCAGAATACCTGAGTGCAACCCCGCAACAAACCTCCACACTCGCTCCGCCTCAGTAGGGAGTATCATAAGTGCATAGTGGGACAACTCGGAGAATCTCGTCTCATAATCGGTCATGGACATATGACCCCGCTGAAACTACTCAAAGTGGAATCGTAAATCTTCCCTCTAAGAGGGTGGAAGATACCTATGAAATAATAGGCCTGCGAACTGGTCCCAAGTCATGGGAGGAGAATCTGCTGGTCTGCCAAGAAGATAAGCCTTCCACCACCTGCGTACCCTGCCCTCCAACTGAAAGGTAGTGAAATCCACCCCGTGAGACTCCAATATGCGCATGTTGTGCAGTCTGTCCCTGCACCTATCAATAAAGTCCTTGGGATCCTCATGTCGGTCACCCCCAAAGATTGGAGGGTGAAGCCTAGTCCATCTATCCAAAAGCTTCTGCGACTCGTCGGCCGCATCTAGTCTAGGATCAGGTACAAATGTTGCGACTGGATGGGCATCGCCCATGGGGAGAGCGCCCAAGGAATGATATACAACGGCTGCATGCCCAGGAGCCTGAGCGGTAGGGATCTATGCTCCCCCTCCCGCCTGAGATGGGGCCGAGTCTGCTGGAAGTAAACCGGCCTAGGTCATAGAATCCATGAACCATTGCATATGGCCCATGACCTCCTGGAAGCCCGGTGCTGTCATGAAATCGACCAGAGCTGATCTGCTGTGGGCACCACTACTCCTCAACTATAGGATCCTCCACTAGATTCAATGGCAGTGCAACTGGGGCAACTCCGGGACGTCCTAGCCCCCTACCTCGGGCCGATGCCCTCCCTCAACCTCTGCCTCAACCTCTAGCAACAGGGGGAACAGCCCCTCCTGGGTCTGGAACGTCTGTTGCGCGCGTTCTCACCATCTGTGAGATAATAAGAGGAAGAAACTTAGTACACCAACAACGGCATGATAGAAGATGAATAAAGAGTAATTTCCTAACACCCTATAGCCTCTCGAAGATAAGTACAGATGTCTCTGCACCGATCTGCAAGACTTTATTAGGCCCGCCCATAACTTGTGAGACCTACATGAACCTAGTGCTCTGATACCATGTTGTCACGACCCAATTCCATATCAGGCCATGATGGCGTCCAACACCATTGCTAGACAAGACAATAATGAACAATATAGTGATTTCCCATTTTAACGAGTTTCCCATGTAGTACTTTTTCCACAATTTAAAAGATTTACTGAGAAACTGATTTAAGTTAATAAATGAAAGCATCTAGAAATACTTATAACCATAGGAACATAACCCAAAAAGCACAGGTCTACTAATGTCTGCCAAGATCTAGTGTTACAAGTATGTAGGCATCTAGTAGAACATAAAAATGTGTCTACCCTACTGTGTGAAATAGAACAGACAGAAACAAAATAAAAAAGAGACTCCACCATGCTGCTGAACGACTCAAAAAGGGCAGCTCACCGTGAAATCTTAAACCAGGATCAAGTATGCACGTCGGACGGATATCCAGATGCACCTGTCTCAGATCCTGCACAATTAAGTGCAGAAGTTTAGCGTGAGTATATAAAGAAATATGTACCTAGTAAGTATCCAGTCTAACCTCGAAAAAGTAGTAATGAGGGGTCGACTTGACAGTTACAAAGGCTAATGATAACAAGTCAACATTTTAATTAAGCATGGATTACAAGAAATATACTAGAACTCAACAACCAAAGATGATAAATATCTGTTTTTCACAATTATTTAATCCCAAATTTATCTTTCATCAAACATTGAAGCAATATCAGTTATGAAAAATCCCAAGAGTTATCATGCGCAAATAATGTCGAGGTCGTACGGCCCAAACCAACATAATAATATTTAAAATGTGCACTGCCGAGGATCGAACGACACGAACCATAGATACATCTATTTAAACTGCTGAGGCGCTCTGCCCGCTCCACAAATAGAAAACACTTTAAGAAACACAAGTTGTTCAATAACAGTCAAGTTTTCTATTCACAACCTCAAATAAGTGAAACTTATCCCTTTGGAATTCTTTTACAATTTTTGGAATTATGATGTAAGCAATCCAATTGACAAGTAAGGGCACAATTATTTCAAGTATAGCATGATATGGGTCCTAGACTACCTGGACTTTAGCATAAATAGTAGCTACGCACGGACTCTCGTCACTCTGTACGTACGTATCCCCCCCTCCCACAAATAGACACACATACTAGTTTATTTTCCTATGGGAAAATTTCCCTCTTACAAGATTAGAAAGGAGACTTACCTCGTCTCAAAGCCTACTTCCCGGATCAAGAATGTTCTCAAAACCTATTTTTTTACTATGTTCCATAACCATTTTCGTGGTAAAATCTCATTTTTATCAAAACATATATTTTTCATCTAAACCCATGATTTCTACAAATTTTCATGTTAAAATCCACCCATAATCTACGTATTGAACTCACATTAGGTAGAAATTACTTAACTCACAAATCTAGGTCGAAATCCCCTCCTTAAAAGCTCTCAAATCGCCTAAAAGTGAAAGAAAATGTGTTAGAAATGACCTAAGTCTCGTATTAAATGAACCCTCCTGCCCAGCGACTTTCGCAGCTGTGGTGCCTTGGATGCATCTGCGGTACCCCGTAGGTTTGCCATTTCCTCGTAGGTTCGCCTTTTCCTTACCTGACCGAGCTCCGCATCTGCGGACAAAAGGGGCCGCTTTTGTGAGCCCATCCGCACCTGCGACCACGACTATCACACATGCGGTCATGCAGGTGCTCCAAAACTCCTGCACCTACGGTGACTAGGCTGCCCTCACTAATCCGCTTCTGAAACTAAGGGCCTGCACCTGCGGCTGGCCAAGCGCAAATGCTATTATGACAGAACTGGGAGCTTTAGCTGCTGCTCCAAATTTCCAACTTGGTCTGAGCCTCGTCTGATTGACACTCGAGGCCCCTGGGGGCCCACCCGAACATACCAACAATTTTTGAATCATAAAGCGGAGTCTCTCAAACTATCGGAACGCCTGAAAAAACATTAAAACTAAGAATCGCACCCCAAAACTAATTGAATCAAACTTATGAACTTCAGGTTCTTCAATTTACTCCCAATGCGCCGAAACGTACTTAGACTACTCGGACTGACACCAAATTCTGGTGAGCAAGTTTTAAATGATATTACAGAACTATTCCTGGTATCAGAATTCCATTTGGACCTCGATAACACCAAAATCTGCTCCAAACCAAGTTTAAAGAACTTCAAAATCCTTCAAGAACCAACTTTTGATATTAGGCGCCGAAACTCTCCCGGGTCATCCAAAATATGATCCGAGCATAGGCCAAGTCCAAAATCATCATACGAACCTATTGGAACCTTCAAATCCCGATTCCGAGGTCGTTTACTCAAAACGTTGACCGAAGTCAAACTTAGCCTTTTAAGGCCAACTTAAGGAACCAAATGTTCCGTTTAAACCCGAAGCTTTCCAAATTCTCAAACTAACCATTTGTGCAAGTCATAAAATAGTAAAAGCACATAAGGGGAGTCTTATTTAGGGAACGAGGTTCTAGGAAGTAAAATTCCAGGTCAGGTTGTTATAGTTCTATACCAAATTGTAATTTCGAAAAATACTTTGTTGAACAACACATAAAAATTATGTCAATCAAGTAGATTTTGATGAAATATTTAACAAATAAGTCGCTTGCAATAAACACAAAATCATGCCAAAGTTATAGAGTTTGATGAACAATTGAACACACACAATTTTTTATCAGAGTTTAACAGTATTGGTAGAGCAAAATACAATACCAATCAGGCAGAAAAATCTCCAGAGAGCAATAGCTATGTGTGCGGATCTAAGAGTCATTTTTTAAATAACCGCCAATTATGAAAACATTTCGCTAACCAACCTCTTATGGGGCTATCAATCTCCCGAAAAACACTCAAATTTTAAATGGGATGAATTTTTGTTAGCCCAACACCATCCAACTAATGGGCTGGGTTGGGGTAGTCTAACGGACAACGTCATTTTTGACTCCTTTACTCGTATCGTCTATATAAGAAATTAAATAATTAACCCAAATAGCCATTCACCCACCCGGTAAACTAAAAATAGCCAATAGAGGTATAATATATGCATAATTTATGTATTATATATGTATAATTATTGTATAATCTATGTATATAAATATAAAAAATAAATAATGAATATGGTCGGCTATTATAAAGATCCCGAAATCAAAGAATTACAAACCCACTAAATTTTTATTCTTTTAATTAAGTATTTTCACTTATATTATATATCTTGGTAAAAACTAAAAAGGAAAGATATCGTTGTTCTTGAAAATGGGCCCCTAACATAAAAATGTAAACTTTATGAAAGGAATTAAGTGATTATTATTATTATTATTATTTATTTTTTTTATTTATTTATTTATTTTTTTTCGTTAAATATTGTAAAACATTCCACTTCCTTTCTTGATTTTCACGATATTTAATTCTTTTTTTAATCTTTTTCATTTCCCACCAATCATTACTACTATTATATTTTTCTTTGGGCCTCCAAGAGATCCTACTGTCCGCTGTAGTCGTCTATCAAGATAAAGCCTACAAGAAGTATATTGAAATTAACAAATATTTATTTTCATATCAAGTTAATGAATTAGGTTCCTCTATTCCGACTTTTTAGTATAGGTTTTCATCTAACGTTTATTTTTCTTGTTGTTTTCAATACATACACATATGTATTATCTTTTTTATATTTATTAAAATTTAAATATGTCAAATAGAAAGTATGAATTGGGTTATTCAAAACTTAAGGAAAAAAATTGAATCTTTGATACATCCCAAAAAAGAAAAGACGATAGTATTCTGATCAATATACTCAATCAGATAAAAAAACTTGATTTATTTTTAAATTATTGCTATTGCTTATATAGAATAATAATAATAATAACAGTTCCTATAACAGTTGCCTCTAGCCGCCCTTGATCACAAACTAAAATTTGAAAGAAGTTTTTTAAAATTAAAATTGATAAAATCTTACTTAAGATCAATCATGATGCACAAGAGATTGAATGGATTAGATATATTCTCAATTGAGAAAGAATTATTAGATGAAATTAATTATAAAATAATTATTCATAAGATTACATCTCAAAAAGCTAGAAAATTAGATTTCAAATAAATAATATATTTGAAAGATTTTTTAGGAAAAAAATTGAAGGCCTCTTACGGAAGTTTGGATTTAGACCCCCAATAGTATTGAGCCACCCTTGCTTTAATGGAGTGCCTATATCAATAGTGCTTTACCTTTAATGTTAGACTTTTGCAGTACTGTATTCGGATGATATCGGGGTTCATGCACACCCCCTCTACATTTTGATTGTTTTGAAATAAAAGCAAAATTTGATTTCCCGGTGAATCAAACGAAGTAAGAGTATGAATATATGAGATCAAAATCGAACCTGGGAACTGTTTGTATCAAGGCCCAAACGGGAAGCTCGCCGTCGGGCCGGATAAGAAAATACTCCTCGAACCAAGAACGAGCTCTAAGGCCTCAAAAATCATGAAAAACGGTTGCACACGACTAACAAAGGATCGTGATATCCACACCCAACCGGACATCATGACGCATATCTCACCTAATTTCGCAAGCGAGTCAGTAATTGACGAGAAGGGAGGATTTTAACCTTTATAAAATTGTACTAGGGGTGAAAATCTTCTATTGTCGCGCCTCCTTTTTCCTCACACGGGTTAGGTGCGGAGAGATCGGGTTTATGACATTTTGGACAACTCCTTAAAGGAAGAGTTGCCACCTAACGATTTTGTGGTGCGTTAGGGCACCTAGAGTAGATAACTCATGAACTAGTTTGCATTACCAGAGATTGGGTAAGGGATTTAAGTTATCCTAAGTGAAGGTGTTAGACACCTTTCAAGATCTACAACTGTGGGTCCCGGCCAAGAAGTTTTGGGAATTTGGACGATAAGCAAGTAGCAAACAAGGCTAATGTAAGAAGGGACTGTAAGCAAGTAAAGAATATTTTATAATGTTTTGAAAAGTAATAAAGTAAAACATTTCGAGAAAAACCATCCTACGTTTGAAGTAATACAGATCACATCAATGCAATACCCGGTATGTCACTCCTCAGAGAGGGGCTACACGTGGCATTAGCGCACCGGTCATAATTTCCGTATTCTACCTTTCCCACCCCGTAGAGGTATTTAAAACGCGTGTGTTGGTCATGAAATCTTATTGCGTGCTATTACCGTTCCCATTCTATAAGTCCTGGAGGGTGTTTAGGACTACTAATCCAACAAGGTGAGTACTAGGCTGAACCCCTAGGTTTTAAAGGATAAAGTTCTAAATGACAAGTAGAAAAATAGTTAGGACTTGCACATATGGGGTACACATAAATAGTTATAGGGCTCATATATCTCTCCACAAATAAGGCACGTAAATAGCACGTCTCAAACACAATAAAGATCTCTGATTCAGAACCTAAACAGGAAGTTTAAGTGTGAAAACAACATGTTTTAATGGGTTTTAGCAAAGTGAATGGATAATTTAAAAAGAAACAGTAGTATGCAAGGCAGGAATTTAAAAATGAGAAAAAGCAGTATCAGACAGAGAATATTAACGAGTATCAGAAACGAGTGCAGGATTGATTCTTAGAAAACTCATTTTTTTGTAGCAACAGACAGTGTATAAAGTAATTGATTTATGGCTGTAGAAAACATTAGGCCTAAGGTTTGCCTAGGCGTCTGAACATATGTTGATTACTTATTTTACAAAATCAGTGGAATTTAGGTCTTTAAACTTGGTTTTTAAAAGACATGTGATGAGAATGAACATCCTATAGGCATGGTATATAAGAATGCAAAGACGGCATATTGAAGACGTAGCCAGGTTTAGGTTTTTTAGGAAGAGAATGCAGAAAACGTTTTTCAATTGTGGCAACATATTTCAGCAAGATTATCAACTACATGAACGATACGTGTATTTGATTTTAATTACTGAACCTAACACATGCTTTCTAGGCGTTCATTTGAGTACTTAGCACAAACTTTAAATGTAGACATGCCGGAAGTAGATCCTAAGATACATGGTTTCTAATGCAAATAATGATAATGCACCTAAGAACATGATATTTATATGCAAGTTATGCATGCAGAGACAGTTTTTAAAATAGTTATTTATAACTATCTGAACAGAATATTTTAAAGAAGCAGTAGTTAATATCTAACATGGATCCCTAGATGAATATGGATATGATGAGATGCATACATAAGTAGACCTAAAAATATGATATCTAATGCAAGCATGTCCTAAACAAGATTTCTATTGCGCGCAGAAGTAAAATAAATCCTAAAGCATGTTTTCTACCAAAAACTACACTAAGCAAGCATATTCCCTACCCTTTTCACTATCCAGCCCCAAACTGTTTTTTTACAAATAATTATTATAGACCAACATTGCATAATTACACCATTGATTAAAAGAAAACAAGAAACTAAACTATAGAGAGCCCAACGGTAGGCCCAAAGCACCAGATCCATTTTCCATATGCCCTGGCCCTTTTCAACCCAAGTGTGTCATAGTCTCTAAGGACCTCAAAAGATCTTGGACAATGCTCATTCGGGGTACCCTAGCCAGGGATGAGTAAGAGCAGTGTAGAAGGCCAGCCTTGTGTGTCAGAGTTCAATGGGTACTCAGAAGTCCCCAAGGAAGTGCTCACACGAAGGGGGCAGAACCTAGAATCTAAGAGTAGTGGGAAGTGCTTGGAGTGTAAAAGAGAATTTGAGTTTGAACAGAGTAGTTTGAAACAAAAACACTTTTGAGAATGACTTTAGAAAAGTATAAAGGAGTTTATCAAAAGAGGAGCAATAAAACTACAACCAGCATGTAAAGAGCAAACACAAATAGGGATAGGGAGTTGGGGACAAACAGCTTAGATATCAACAGAGTCACAGATCACAGGGTTGTCACATATTTGTCACATAATTATCACATAGTCACCACAAAACAACATAGATTAATAGGGCCAGGATTGCATAACATTCAGGTGTCATGAGGGGAAAGTTTACAATATAAAGAGTTAATCGGAGGGTGAGATAAGTAACAACAATCAGGTCAAGGTAAGAAACATCAATCTATGAACACATAATCATGCCAGAGTCTTAGAATGAACTGGAGACATATCAGACTCAAGGAAAGGAAAAATAGTAAGGGGGCATGCTAGTGACATAATTACAGGGAACCATATGGAAAACAAGATACATATTCAGACTTAACAAAAGGGGGAGACATGACATGGGTTAAGCTACTTACATGGTAAGCAGTAGAACCACAAGATGAAACACATAAGGAACAGTAAGTAAATAAACAAGAATTGGAGCATATTGTGTGTAGATGCTATAAAGCTAAATCAGAAAACATACCAGTCAAATGATAGAGAACATCAAACTGTAAGAGATAGCACAACAACAACATTATGCAGAGCAAAGAGAGCAGTAGAGAACAATAGTGTGTAGAATGAGAGAGAGCAAGTAGTATGCCGAAGCACAAGAGCAATTGGGATTATTCAGTCTTGGCTTTCAGCCGACTGAGTAGTCAATAATAGATGCAAAGAGCAAGAAGAAATATATATGAAAGCACAGAGAAATTCAGAGCAATGTATGTGTGTTTGTGTACTCTCAAATCAGTATGTGTGTGTCTTGTAAAGAAAAAAGACACGGTCTTTATATAGTTTTGAAAACGAGCAGTAGTACATAGGTAAGGAGTGCACAATTATGGAAATAAAATCAATTAACACCAATTAAGACAACTGGACTCCTTTAATTAAGGAGTCTAGTTTCAAACGGTATAGTCAAGGTAAAATAAGGAAAAGAAATCAGTCCAATAGGACTGATTCTGTCAAATTAGGACAAGGAAATCACATAGTGCATAAATAAATCCAAATACATAGTGTATAATTAAGGAAAGTTGAACTGTTATTACATTTATAAAATAAAACAGGGTATTAGTTTTGAAAATCAATTGAGAGGATCTCGGATTCAATTGCAATCACAGGGAATCCAAGATAATTAAGGAAATCATCACATAAATATGGAAAGAATTCAAAATTGGTACAAAATTGCACAAAATCCTGTATTCAAGGTAAACATCACATGCATGGGATTTTTACACCAAAGGATCAGTACAAATCAACAAGTAAATATCCAGTAAGGTAAAGGGTCGGAGTTATTAAACATTTAAACAACAGTTACTGATTAACACCAAGAGATACTCATAGAACAACAGAAATTAGAGGTCATAACAATGAATCAAAGCAAGAGTAACAGAGAACACATGAATGCACATAGTCGAGTAACAAACGGATACACATAATAAAGATTAACCTAAAAATTAAGGTTTCAACATAATAATCTAGGCAACTAGAAATCACAAGATCTTCGTTTAAACACAGTAGAGGTGATTAAAAATCAAAAGGAAAACTGTCTTGAGAACAGGGTAGAGAAACCCTAGTTTTCGAAATTGTTAAAAGCGAAATTTTTCGGAGAAAAAACTTGAAGAAACTTCATAGCATTGTAGATGTAAAGCGGATCTTAAAATAAAAACCCAAAAATACAGAAGACATGGAACCCAAAAAAGAGGGCAAACCTCATGAATGACCTCGATTTAGGCCGGAGAAACTGCAAACTTAGTCAAACGACCGGGGGTTGGCCGAAAAATGGCAAGAGACCCAAAGGGAGGTGAGTGAACCGCTCCAGGTTCATCTGAGGACCCTAAGGTATCACTGGATCGGTGCAAGGTGAGTAGATGACCAAGAGATGGTGAAGAGCCATGGATTTCGGTGAGAGAACCGGCCGGAGAAGGTGAACAGACCCCATCGGAGGGGAGAAGACATGGAGGCTTCTAGAGAAAAAGGAGAGAGAGAGAGTCGGTCTCGAAGAATGAGGGGTCGGGGAAGGGCTAGTTAGGAATTAATTATGGTAAGAACGAATTTGGGCCGTTGATCTCATTTGATCAACGACGCAGATTAATTGGGGTTTGGGCTGGGTAGAGAATTGATTTGGGCTAGGTCGTTTAGTGGTCTGATGGATTTGGTAATTGGGTCTAAAGATTGGGTTAAAATGTGGCTAAAATTAAAATAAATGTGGCTAGATGTTGAATACCCAATAAAATAGATAATTAATTAATTAAAATAGCCAATAGTTATATAAAAATAAAATTAAGTTAAAATAGGTAAAATCACATTAATTAACTAATATTAGGTGTAAAAATGCATAAATTTCGAATTAAAATAGTGCAAAAATGTCCAATTGGGCCATAATTGTAAAATTATTGTAATTGAAATTAAATAAGACCCAATTGGCTAATTTTTGAAATAATTGAGTTTCACTAGATAAAAAAATTGATTATAAATAACATACTGAGCATGGAAATATTTTAAAATTATTTCTAGCATAATTTATGAATTATTTAAATATGAAATATTAAAATAAACAGGAAAATAATTTAATAAAAATATGGAAAAATAGGGAAAAACACTCATTATTACAAAGAGTAATTTTGAGGGCTTATATGCAAGTTTGAAAATAATTTGAGGAAAAATTAGGTATCAACAACTGCCCCTCTTTACCCGATAAAGATGAAAGAGTTGTCGGGTAAAGATATGATGGTCAATTTTGACCGAGAGGAAACCGTGGGAGAGAATTAGGCTGCACCCTGGCTTCTGAGCTGCCTACGTATCCCTGGTTTTACAGGAATTAGGCCGTATGTAGTTCCGGAATCATCGGTGAAATATACCGGTGATGTTTCACAAGAACGGATGCAAGGTGAGAGATAAGGTAAAGTAGGAAGGTCTTACGGGTTGTATCGAAGAACTGGAGCGGTCCGCTCCTGCCTGGGGCTGTTCCGGCTGGATTACCTGCAGATAAATAACAAGCATATATCGTGCATAATATAAACATGATGCAAGTTCCCGTTAGACTATGAATGTTGTCTTTGGACAATTGAGGATGATTGTCCTTTGACCATGATATCCTGGGCCATGAATCGCTTGGTTCAGGATTCGCAGGCTATGCAATGACGTTCTCGGGCCATGAGGATGGTGCCTCCGAGCCATGGTGCCTTTGAATAATGATATGCAAGTTGAATAAAAGAGATCCTCAGGCTATGAAATGATGTTCTCGGGCCATGAAGATGGTGCCTCCGAGCGATGAAGCCTTGGACAAGTTGGCGATATTTCAACTCATGAAGAATTCAGTAGTATTATGCTAACAAGACAAAGTTTAGTCTTGCGATTTGCGAAAGAAAAGAGGGGCAGAGCTTAGCCCGAGAGAAGCATAAATAAATAACGTCATGAAATGTGGTTTCTTTAAAGAGGTAGATAGGAGCTTTATGCAACAAAGTAAAATGCAGGGGAGGTAGCGTGGAACCTCGGAAGGCAGAATGGCAGCCTTATGCAGTGCAAGAAATAAAAATGCAGGGGAGGTAGCATAGAACCTCGGAAGGCAGAATAGTAGCCTTATGCAATGCAGGAAATAAACTGCAGAGGAGGTAGCATGGAACCTCGGAAGGTAGAATGGTAGCCTTATGCAATGCAGGAAATAATGCAGGGGAGGTAGCATAGAACCTCGAAAGGCAAAATGGTAGCCTTATGCAATGCAGGAAATAAAATGCAGGGGAGGTAGCGTGGAACCTCGGAAGGCTGAATGAAAGCCTTATGCAATGCGAAAAATAAAATGCAGGGGAGGTAGCGTGGAACCTCAGAAGGAAGAACGGTAGCCTTATGGAATGCAGGAAATAAAATGCACGTGAGGTAGCGTAGAACCTTGGAAGGCAGAATGATAGCCTTATGCAGTGCAAGAAATAAAATGCAGGGGGAGACAACGTTTAGTCTCGAAAGGCAGAATAGCCTCATGCAGTATGGGAAAATAAACGACAATAAGAGTTCTTAGCTGATGATAAACTACGGTGATACGATTATGGTGAATAAGCGTTGTTTGTGATGATAGTAAGCGTCGGCATGTGCGACGAGTTTGAGAGCGTGTCCTTAAGAAATATGCATCTTGCGAAGATAGTAACGTGTTCTGGGCTTTTTTCGTCTTTGTGCCTGCATCCAAAGAAAAATTGTGAGTTCTATAAAGGGGAGGGTTAGTTTGCATCTTCACTGGCTCGACTCGACCTGTCTACTTGATAAAAAGAACCTCATTGTTCATATCAAAGGGGTAGCATTGCTAAACAAGATGTTTTGAGAAGCAAATATGCATGGTTTTATAAAAATATAACATAATTTAAAGTAATTTCTTTGGATGAACCGACGACCACGACGCGGTTCAAGACATTGCAACCTCTCTTGCTATGGAATTTTGAGGGTCCTGCTCAAAATTCTGCCCCAGTTTGATGGGTGAATAGTTCTGGCTGTTGCTTGCGTGGTGCTCGACTGCATTTGCTTCGAAATTTTGAGGTCCGTCCTCAAAATTCTGCCACAGTTTCCATTCGTGGGGGAAATGAAATTTTTATTAAAATGTGACCGAACCCATAGGGCTGCCTAGGTATCCCCTCTTAAACGGGAATCAGGTCAGGCGTAGTTCAATTTACATCATTTGATAAAAGCATGAAAGTTACACATAGTAGCGCTTGACTGTATCTGAGTTGATTGGCTTTGGCCAGATTTCTCCATCCATTTCTGCAAGTATGAGTGCTCCTCCTGTCAGCACTCGGTGAACCATGTGCTGGCCTTGCCAATTGGGAGAGAATTTCGCTTTTGCTTCGTCTTGGTGAGGAAAGCCAGCTGTCCCAGTGTGAATTGTCTCGGCTTGAATTTCTTGTTGAAGCGTCTGGTCATTCTGTTCTGATATAGCTGACCATGACAAACTGTGTTCATTCTTTTTCCGTCTATGAGGGCCAATTGCTCATAACGGCTTCGTACCCACTCTGCATCGCTGAGCTCGACTTCTTGTATGATTCTCCGCGATGGAATTTCCACTTCAACAGGAATGACGGCTTCTGTACAATAAGCCAACATGTAAGGGGTTGCCCCGGTTGATGTGCGGACTGTGGTGCGGTATCCCAGTAAGGCGAATGACAGCTTCTCATGCCATTGCTTGTGCTTCTCTATCATCTTTCTCAATATCTTCTTGATTTTCTTGTTGGCAGCCTCAACAGCTCCATTCATCTGAGGTCTGTATGCTGTGGAATTATTGTGTTTGACCTTGAAGGTTTCACACATGGCTCTCATCAGTTCACTGTTGAGATTGGAACCATTGTCGGTAATGATTGACTCTGGAACTCCGAATCGACAAACTATGCGGTCGCGGACAAAGTTGGCCACGAATTTCTTAGTAACTGCTTTGTAAGAGGCTGCTTCGACCCATTTGGTAAAGTAATCGATGGAAACCAAAATAAACCTGTGTCCGTTGGAGGCGGCAGGCTCGATTGGTCCAATAACATCCATGCCCCAAGCGGCGAACGACCATGGTGAACTCATTGCATTAAGCTCATTGAGAGGTACCTTTGTCATATCCCCATGTATCTGACATTGGTGGCATTTTTGGACATACTGGATGCAGTCTGTTTCCATGGTCCTCCAGAAATAACTAGCCCGAAGTGTCTTCTTTGCTAGAACGAACCCGTTCATATGATGACCGCATGTACCGGCATGTATTTCCTCCAATAGTTTTGTTGCTTCTCTTGCTTCGACGCATCTTAGAAAACCCAAATCAGGAGTCCTCCTGTACCAGATTCCTCCGCTGTGAAAGAAATTGTTTGATAACCTTTGAAGTGTGCATTTCTGAGTAGCATTTGCAAGCTCTGGATATTCTCCTTTTGCCAAGTATTCCCTGATATCATGAAACCAAGGCTTTTCGTCTGCTTCTTCTTCAACATGGGCACAGTAGGCCGGATGATTGTGGATCCTCACCGGGATATGATCAATGAAATTCTTGTCTGGATGCTGGATCATAGATGACAAGGTAGTCAATGCATCAGCGAACTCATTCTGGATTCTGGGGACATGCCAGAACTCTATCTTTGTGAACCTCTTTCTCAACTCCTATACACGATGTAGATATGGAAGTATCTTGGAATTCTTGGTCACCCATTCTCCTTGTACTTGGTGTATCAATAGGTCTAAATCACCAATCACTAATAACTCCTGAACGTTCATGTCGATGGCCAAGTTGAGTCCCAAGATGCAGGCCTCATATTCAGCCATGTTGGTGGTGCATGGGAACCTGAGCTTGGCGGATACTGGACAGTGCTGACCGGTTTCTGATATTAAGACTGCCCCAATACCTACGCCTTTGAAGTTTGCGGCCCCATCAAAGAACATCCTCCAACCATCGTAGGATTCTGCAATGTCCTCTCCTACGAATGACACTTCTTCATCGGGAAATAATGTCGAACTCACTTAACAGAATTTTCCATTTATCCAGTTTGCCAGTGGGCATGGTCTTCTGAAAGATGTATTTTAACGGATCCATCCTTGATATGAGGTACGTTGTATATGCACAGAAATAGTGCCTTAACTTTTGTGTGACCCAAGTCAGAGCACAACAAGTGCGTTCCAATAAAGTGTACCGGGCTTCATATGGAGTGAATTTCTTGCTAGGATAGTAAATGACCTGCTCTTTCCTTTCTGTTTCGTCATGTTTCCCAAGAACGCAACCGAAATCTCCATCTAACATAGCAAGGTAAAGTAACAGAGATCTACCTGGATCGGGTGGTTCCAGGTCTGGTGGTGTTAAGAGGTACTCCTTGATTCTATCGAAGGCCTTTTGACAATCCACAGTCCATTTGGTTGCAACATCCTTTCTCAGCATCTTGAAAATTGGTTCACAAATGATGGTAGACTGGGCTATGAACCGGCTGATGTAATTGAGCTTCCCCAGGAAACTCAAAACATCCTTCTTGTTCTTTGGGCGGCGGCAATTCTTGGATGGCTTTGACCTTTGATAGATCCAGTTCTTATTCCTCAGCGACTGACAATAAACCCCAGCAACTTGCCAGCAGGAACCCCGAATGCACACTTTGCAGGGTTAAGTTTCAAATTGTACTTCCTTAACCTGTTGAAGAACTTCCTCAGATCTTCCATATGGTCAGTGGCTTTCTTCGATTTGATGATGACGTCCACCACATTTACCTCGATCTCCTTGTGAATCATATCGTGGAATATAGTAGTCATGGCCCTCAAGTAGGTGGCCCCTACATTATTTAGATCGAATGGTATCATCTTGTAATAATACACTCCCCACGGCGTAATGAATGCCATTTTCTCAGCATCTTCCCCGTCCATCCAAATCTGATGGTAGCCAGCGAAACAATCTACAAAGGACTGCAGCTCATGCTTGGCGCAGTTGTCAATTAGGATGTGTATATTTGGCTAGGGGAAGTCGTCCTTCAGACTGGCCCGATTAAGATCCCAGTAGTCGACACAGACTCTAACATTCCCATCTTTCTTTGGCACAGGCACGATGTTGGCTAACCATGTCGGGTATTCAACCACCCGGAGAACCCTGGCATTGATCTGCTTGGTGACCTCTTTTTTGATTTCAAGCTCATGTCTGTTTTGAACTTCTTGAGCTTTTGCTTCACCGGTGGGCATGTCGGATCGGTTGGCAACTTGTGGGCCACAATAGATGTACTAAGGCCAGTCATGTCAGCATACGACCAGGCGAATATGTCTTTATATTCTCTTAAAAACTCTGTATATTCCTCCTTTTCTAATAGCGACAGATGAATGTTGATGCGTGTTTCTTTGACGTTATCTGCATTTCCCAGGTTGACAACCTCAGTCTCGTCCAAGTTAGACTTAGGTCTATTCTCAAAGTTCTCGACCTCTTTAACAATATCCTCAGGTATATCATCCTCGTCTGAATCGGTATCCGTTTGTTGCGTTGCCTCGTTGCATTTCACAGTCGTCGGTTCATCAAGATAAGTAATAGCAATGCTGTGTAAATAAAGTAATGGAGAGTAAAACAATAGCAAGTAAATATACGATTTATAGAGAAACTGCAAATGCTTTGACAAACTAAATAATCGTTTGAACATAGGAGCTCTTTCTTGTAGAAATTAAAAATGCGAAAAGGAAGAATTTTTTTAAAAAATAAATAAGCTGTAAATAAATGCTTGTTTTGTTAGCCTTGCTACCCCGAGGCTCGACGGGCTTTGGTAATCCTGACAGACTAATTCTTGAGATATGATCCTATGCTCACGACCTGTATGGAAGGGCCTTCCTCCCCCTTCTCTTCAAGAATGACACAACAGTCCATGTCCTCATCGTCCCGAAATAAATCCTTCATTGCCGCTAACGCTTCCTCTTCATTCGTACCGTAGATGATATCAGCTTGCTGGTAAGTTTGCTCCAGGTGAGGTATCGACTGCTCCAATGGGTAGTAAGGATTGCGCCATGGTGGACCAGTCCTTGAATTCCTTCTAAGTGTACTCATACCCCAGCCCGAAAGTGGTACCGTGCTTCTTGAGTGTTATTGGCTTCGTTATTCCCTGGAGATTTTTACTGAGCCCTTTGCCTGGCTCGTATCCTTTCCAATTCAAGATGCTCTGGATCTTACTGTCCCACCATTTATCCTTATCAATGGCGTTAAATCGTTCAATGTTGTGGTAGATTTCTCCACCCAACTTCCTTCTCCCATCAATGACCGAAAAAGTCTGGCGACCTTAGATATGGTTGCTATAGTCGCCATGAATGTTTCCCCTTTAATGATTCAATTCAAACTTCAACTCTTGATGTAGGGTTGATGCCACGGCCCCAGCGACGTGTATCCAAGGTCGCCCTAACAACAAGTTGTAGGATGCGGGCACGTCTATCACTTGGAAGTCTACATCGAACCATGTTGGTCCCATCTGTAAGCACAAGGTGATTTCTTCCATGGTGGACCTCTGCGAACCGTCGAAGGCCTTTACATTGATCTCTCCTTATTTTATATCATGTAGACTTTTGCCCAATTTCTTGAGTGTGATCAGCGGACAAATGTTGAGGTTGGAACCCCCATCAATTAATATCCTTGTAATAAAGTGGTCTCACATTGCACAGTGATGTGCAGTGCTCTATTATGCCCTAACCCCTCAGGCGGAAACTCATCTTCATGGAAAGTAATCTTGTGGCTTTCCAGAACCTGGCCCACCATGTTTTCCATCTCCTCGCTTGTGATATTTTCTGGTACGTATGCCTCACTCAGCACTCTCAGCAAGGCGCTCCTGTGCGTCTCAGAATTCAGTAATAGAGAGAGGATAGATATCTGAGCTGGTGTCTTGTTCAACTGGTCGAGGATTGAGTACTCCTGAGCTTGGATCTTTCTCCAATGATCATCTGAACCTGTCTCAGTGGTGGGAGGACGGTTGGTGGACTACTTGCTAGATTTATCCAAATGTTCAGGGCTATAAACTCTGCCAGTTCTGGTCATACCCTGTGCAGCAATGGCTTCCTCAGACTTGCTTTTACCCTTTCTCCTTCTTCAGCTGTGTAGTCCCATGGGATGGCTTTTGAGTAAAAGGGTGGCGTTATTGACATTGCCACTGGAATAGGTGTGGTCATCCTCATTCCCACCGGAGTATACTTTATAGGCGGCCGGACTGCTACTTCGAGTGGCCGTACAAACTCAACTTCGATCGGCATTGAGGCCTTTTCCTTTGCGGGTGGTCTCGATTCAAACTCGAGTGGAATGGACATTTTTACTTCAGCATCCTTGGATGGTTGCATATTAACCACAATTGGGTTGAGAGTAATTGCGAGCTTCTTCGGATCACCCTCTGTGATCAGTCCAATTGATCCCTCAGGATCCCAATCATCATCTACTTCAATCATATGGACACCACATTTATGGTCTGGCAGCGGATTATTGCGAACATTAGGAGAAGGGTCCTTGGCTACAATGATCTTGTTGTTTATGAGGGTTTGTATCTTGTCTTTCAAGGAACGACATTCCTCGACGGTATGTCCCTTTATTCCGGAGTGGTAAGCACAAGATTTGTTTGGGTTGATCCACTGAGAAGGTTTCTCAGGGGTGGCAGCAGGAATGGGTGCGACGTAACAAGCGACTTTGAGTTTTCATATAGTTGATCAATGGGCTCAGCTATGGCAGTATACTGTTTTGGAGGGCGACGGTCGAAGTTAGGGCGAGGTCTTGGGAAGTTTTGGCGAGTAGGTGGTTATTGGTAGTGAGAAGGTTAGGAATTGTAGGCATTGTAAACGGGGGCTGGTTGGGAGTATCTGGGCGAGGTAGGTTGATATGTAGGTGGTGGAGCTTTATATGCGGGTGAGGGTGCTTGGTATTGAGGTGAAGGTGCTTGGTAACTTGGAGCTGGTTGGTATGTGAATGAGGGTGCTGGATATACTTGGTATTTGGGTGGGGACTTGGCTTGTTGGGCAACCATTATGGCTCCCACATCCCTTTTCTTGGACACACCACCTGACTGCAGAGCTTTATTAGTAGCCTGTAAAGCTTCAAAGTTGGTAACCATACCGCTTTTGATTCCCTCTTTGATTCACTTCCCCAATTTGATGATGTTAGAGAACTTGTGACCTTCGACCATTATCAGCCGTTCGTAATATTGAGGATCCTGAGCTCGTACAAAGAATTTCTTCATTTGTTCCTCTTCTAAGGCTGGCCTAACCTTGGCAGCTTCTGACCTCCAACGAGTAGCATACTCACAAAAGGTCTCTGTTGGCTTCTTCTTTAAATTCTGGATGTAGAATACATCCGGAGCATTCTCCGTGTTGAACCTGAATCGATCCATGAAGTTTGTTGCCATGCTTACCCAATTAGTCCGTTTCTTTGGATCCTGGATGATGTACCAGGACAGTGCATCTCCTTTCAAACTCCTCATGAAGAGTTTCATGCAGATTCTTTCATCTTTTCCCACGCCAACCAATTTGTCGCAGTAAGTTCTCAAATGGACTCTTGGATCACCAGTACCATCGAACATCTCGAACTTAGGATGTTTGTACCCCTTGGGCAGTTTGACATCAGGATGTATGCAAAGATCTTCATAGTTCAGCCCCTCAATCCTTTTAACTTCTTTGACGCCCTGAACTCGGTTGGTCAACTTCTTGAGTTCCTTGGCCAAATTCCTGATGAGCTTATCCTTCTCGTCAGACTCAGGGGCATGCAGTGTGGAATGGGCCAAGATTTCCACATAAATAGGATTATTGTAGGCCTGGAAGTGGTCTTTTGTCTGATCCTGGAGAGGTGGAGTGTTATGGTGACAGACATTGCATTATGCTGGCGGGACTTGGTCCTTGGGGTGATTCGGTTGTTTAGGGATGTTTTGTGGTAAAGTGGGGTTTGGAGCATTTGGGAAGTGGAGATC
This sequence comes from Nicotiana paniculata, assembly GCA_005239505.1. NCBI lineage: Eukaryota > Viridiplantae > Streptophyta > Magnoliopsida > Solanales > Solanaceae > Nicotiana > Nicotiana paniculata. Next base: position 19,142 of record ML347608.1, on the reverse strand, counting down.
CGGAACATTGAGGGAAAGTGATAGGTGAGCCAAATTCTTGACTTGGTCAAGTTCCTCTTGGAACTTCAGTAGATTTTTCTCCAGTGGAGACATACCCTCTTGCAGAACCTGAATACCCCGACCATCAGCGATCTCAACCTGTTCATCCCTGTTCTCTTTTCTGATGTCGCTTGCCTCTGCCATCTTAGTTTTACCCTTGCTTTTTTCCTTTGGGAGGACTAGGAGGAGGAGTAGGATGAGGGCCCTTCGATCTTGTGCAATAGGCGGATGACGCCAGAATGCACGAACTAACCTTTGGGGAGTGGAATAATAAATAGATAAAACAAAAACAAAAAAGTAATGAAGTTAGTGAGAAGTCATAAAATATTGCGATATTTAAACACGTAGTGCAGAAATGTAAAGCGTATCCTAAATTGGGGAACCTCTTGAGCCCGAGGTAGGCCTAGCGAAAAATTAATTTGGAGAACTTAAGATTCTAAATGCCTCATTTTATTGATAATAAAATAGACAAATCCAACACGACTCTAAGAATGCGAAAAATATAAAATGTCACTAATGGCCAATGGCCTTATTACATCAGAAGCCAAAGTAAAGAAAATCCTATCTACTTGGTCCCAAAAGGACCTTCCCCAGACTCGGCATCTCTGCTCGCCTTGATTAGCGTCCCCATCTCGTGGAGTCCCAGCAGCAAGTAGGTCCTGGCTAGAATTCCTCTTTCGGCTCCCTCGGCCTTCTGACAGGTCTCGATCCTCCTAATGAACTTCTCCTCTAAGTCGACTATGCCTCGCTCCAAGTGTGCTGGCCTCTGGGTGGAGGTGATGGCCATGCCAAATCTGGGGACCTCGTGCCTCATTTCTGCAAAACAAACAGGTTAGGCCCTTACCCCCACTAGACTCGACTATTTGACATCAATAATTAGCATGAGCATTTAGTTCTCCAAATAAATGCACAGAACGTGAAGGCGTCCGTTTGGGTTCCAGGGGAACCCAATGGACCTTGGACAAGGCTAACTTAAAGGCTGTTGTGCAGACAACACGTTAGCCTGGCTAGGTTTGACCATGATGCATGCAACATATAATAGAGTGCGGTTTCTATTGGGTTTTAGACTTGTACCCTTGAGAGGACAACTCAAGGGGGAAGGCACGAAACTGTCGACTGCACCGCTGATCGACTAGATTTACCACAAATATGCCTTTCCGAATTTAGGGGTAATAATATTGGAATAGCGCAACCACTCATTGCAAGCGTTGCTATAGGATTTTTGTTTGGCACGAGTGGAATATGAATACGAAGCATGATATGTAATAAATAACATTTAAACAAGTAGGCATGTATTTTCACATTTGAGGAAAACGGTAAAGAAAGGAATACGACAGTTATAATTGAAAGCAGTTACAAGGAAAACACGAAGATACGTCAGTTTTGTTGAGGCGAAATAAATACTTGCGGGATTAAACAATTAGTCACATATAACGGGGAATAGGAAAAGGTATAAACATTTAAACAGAAACTGAAAGGTCCAAATTCACAAGACAACCTGTAATGGTATAAGCCTAGGGATTATCCCCAGCAGAGTCGCCATGCTGTCGCGCCCCTTTTTTCCTCGCACGGGTCAGGTGCGGAGAGATCGGGTTTATGACATTTTGGACAACTCCTTAAAGGAAGAGGTTTAAGGAATATTCACCACCTAATGATTGTGTGGTGCGTTAGGGCACCTAGAGTAGATAACTCATGAACTAGTTTGCATTACCAGAGATTGGTTAAGGGCTTGAAGTTATCCTAAGGGGATGGTGTTAGGCACCCCTCAAGATCCACAAATGTGGGTCCCAGCCAAGAAGTTTTGTGAATTTGGACAATAAGCGAGTAGCAAACAGGGCTCATGTAAGAGGGTACTTTAAACGAGTAAAGAACATTTTATAATGTTTTGAAAAGTAATAAAGTAAAACATTTCGAGAAAAACCATCCTAGGTTTGAAATAATACGGATCACATCAATGCAATACCCCGTATGTCACTCCATAGAGTGGGGCTACACGTGGTATTAGCGCATCAGTCATCATATACGTATTCTACCCTTCCCACCCTGCAGAGGTATTTAAAACGCGTGTGTTGGTCACGAAAACTTATTGCGTGCTATTACCCGTCCCATTATATAAGTCCTGGAGGGTTTTTAGGACTACTAATCCAGCAAGGTGAGTACTAGGCTGACACCCTAGGTTTTAAAGGATAAAATTCTAAACGACAAGTAGAAAAATAGTTAGGACTTGCACATATGGGGTGCACAAATAGTTATAGGGCTCATATATCCCTCCACAAATAAGGCACGTAAATAGAACATCTCAAACACAATAAAGGTCTCTGATTCAGAACCTAAACATGAAGTCTAAGTGTGAAAACAACATGTTTTAATGGGTTTTAGCAAATTGAATGGATAATTTTAAAAAAAAACAGCAGTATGCAAGGCAGGAATTTAAAAACGAGAAAAAGCAGTACCAAACAGAGAATATTAACGAGTATTAGAAACGAGTGCAAGATTGATTCTTAGAAAACTCATTTTTTTTGTAGCAACATGCAGTGTATAAAGTAATTGATTTCTGATTGTAGCAAACATTAGGCCTAAGGTTTGCCTAGGTGTCTGAACATATGTTGATTACTTATTTTACAAAATCAGTGGAATGCAGGTCTTTAAACTTGGTTTTTAAAAGACATGTGATGAGAAGGAACATCCTATAGGCATGGTCTCTAAGAATGCAAAGAGGGCATATTGAAGACGTAGCCAGTTTTAGGTTTTTTTGGAAGAGAATACAGAAAACGTTTTTCAGTTGTGGGAACATATTTTGAGCGAGATTATCAACTACACGAACGATACAGGTATTTGATTTTAATTACTGAATCTAACACATGCATTCTAGGCGTTCAATTGAGTACTTAGCACAAACTTTAAATGTAGACATGCTGAAAGTAGATCCTAAGATACATAGTTTCTAATGAAAATAATGATAATGCACCTAAGTACAGGATATATATATGTAAGTTACGCATGTAGAGACAGTTTTTAAAACAATTACTTATAACTATTTGAACATAATTTTTTAAAGAAGCAGTAGTTAATATCTAACATGGATCTCTAGATGAACATGGATATGATGAGATGCATACATAAGTATACCTAAAAACATGATATCTAATGCAAGCATGTCCTAAATAGGATTTCTATTGTGCACAGAAGTAAAATAAATCCTAAAGCATGTTTTCTACCCAAAACTACACTAAGCATGCATATTCCCCACCCTTTTCACTATCCAGCCCCAAACTGTTTTTTACAAATAATTATTACAGACCAACATTGCATAAATTACACCATTGATTAAAAGAAAACAATAAGCTATACTATAGAGAGCCTAACGGTAGGCCTAAAGCACCAGATCCATGTCACGACCCAATTTCCCACACGGGTCGTGATGGCGCCCAACCACAGGGTTAGGCAAGCCAACCTAATTTATACTAAGTGTTACCCTTCCCATATTATTAATTATTCCAACTTTTACCAGTTTTAAGCATTTATTAACATGATATTAGCCTGTGACATGAAAAAAAATAAATACATCTGATACATGAGCCAAAAGATAAGCATATGTATGAAAATACAGACCAAAACCCAAAATATACGCAAGTGTGTGCCAGGAACTAGCGTCACGAGTATCACGGGCAACTATCTAAATATACAAGGATAACATATATGTACATAATCCCATAGTCTGAAAGAAACAAGTGGGAAATGACAAAAGGAAACTCCAGGGTGCTGCCAGAGATCGTCAGGAAGAGCAGCTCACCACGAAGTCGACTCAGCCCAAGTCAGTATCTAACGCCGGCCTGATAATCAGATGTACAGCCTCCTGACCTGTACAGTCAAGTACAGAAAAAAAGGAAGAAGTGCAGCATGAGTACATAATAAATATGTACCCAGTGAGTATCCCGCCCAAACTCGAAGGAGTAGTGATGAGAGGTCGACTAGATACTCACTAAGGTCCAGCAATATAATATATGACGAAATATGGCTAAAACAATAGGCATGGAAAAACAATGAGCAAGAAGTATATAGCAAATAACGTACACTAGATAATAACTGAAAAGGGACAACAAGGTACCAAAAATCTTCTCTTACCAATGCCTGACACTCCAATTTTTATTAAATGACTCAAACTCAAGTGAACATACACATACCAGGACAAGACAACCGGCCGGAGTCATAAAGGTGTTCATAGGGACTGGGGTCATAAAGCTATCCCACGATCGCGAATCATACCTGCGACTCGCGTGTTGACTCGATATAATAAGCTATCCCACGATCGCGCATCATCCCTGCGACTCGTGTGCTGACTCGATAATAATAATAAGCTATCCCACGATCGCGCATTATCCCTGCGACTCATGTGCTGACTCGATAATAATAATAATAAGCTATCCCACGGTCGCACATCATCCCAGCGACTAGTGTGCCGACTCGATATCAAGTGTGTATATATATAAGTACATGTGTGTACCAAATCAACAGTGAACTCAACAGGACTATGTCAATACCACGAATAGCCAACTGGGATCCAAATCAAAATGTTTCATGTTTCCATAACAGCTCAATAATACTTTCAACTCTTATCACATAAAAGGTACAAATAAGGCACATAGTGGCATGCTCGTGAGTCCTAAAGCTACCCGACATAGAAATATAGTCTCCACGTACAGACTCTCGTCACTTGGTACGTACGCGGCCCCTCAACATGCATACATATCAAACAAGGAACCTATGGGGACATTTTCCCCTTACAAGGTTGGAAAGGAGACTCACCTCACGACGAAACCACCCCTCGGATCAAGGATACGTCCGAATCTCCGAAATCTACCCTTGACGGTTCGCAACTAGCCAAATATAGTTTAATAACATCAATGCATGCTAAAAAAAGGGGAATTATTCTAATCTACCCAAATTTCGACATTCTTGAGAAATTCTAAAAATCCAACCCCAGGCCCAAGGATCAAAATTATATGATTTATACAAGAATTCATGGCCTTAATTGGATAATTCTCCAAATTTTCTAAAATCCCAACTACTATCCAAAACTTAGATTTTTCTAGGAATTAGTAGAGAATTTTCTTGACAATTCATCAATTTAATTAGTAAAAGGAGTGGAATTACTTACCTTTTGGAGGAATTGGTTGAAGGACTGCTTTCTCAAGCTCTAGGGCTCAACAATGGAGGTTAGGGGGTGAANGAATTATGTGAAGAAACCCGTGTTTTGGACATTAAATAGGTTTGTCTACAGGGATTCTCGCACCTGCGACTTTGGGACCGCATGTGCGGTCCCGTACCTGCGAAGAAATGGCCGCACATGCGGAGGTTAGGCTTGGGAGCTGGGGTCGCACCTGCGAGGGAAAGTCTGCACCAGCGGAAACGCACTTGCAGAGGATTTCCACACCAGCGGGCACAAGTCCGCACTTGCGGAAGTAGAGGGGTCCATGGGTTTTTCGCACCTACGGCTGGGCGACCGTAGGTGCGGTCACACCAGAAGCAGCTGCACCAGCCTTGGATTTTGCTGGTTTTTGGCCCCGTGCGGGGTCCGGGAGGCCCCTGGGCCCACCCGAGCCCCTGACAAATTATACCAACAAGTCTCAAATCATATGCGGGACTCGCTCGAGCTTACAGAAAACTCAAAAGATCGCTAAAACTCAAAATCACCCTCTAAACCCCTTGAATTCAAACTTAAGAACTTTAAAAATTCTAGATTTCATTTCATTGCGGCGAACAGGTCTATACTACTCGGAATGACCTCAAATTTTGCAGACATGTCATAATTAACATAAAGGAACTATTCCCGATCTCGGAATTCCGTTCGGACCTCGAAAACACAAAAACCCGTCCCAAACAAAAATATGGACTTAAGGAACTTCTTATTTCAATATTGGGCGCCGAAATGCCCCCGGGTCATCGGAAACCCAATCTGAACATACGCCCAAGTCCGAAATCATCAGACGGAGCTACTAGAACCGATGAAACTCAATTCCGGGGTCGTTTACCAAAAAAGTTGACCGAAGACAAACTTGGACTTAAAGGCCAACCTTAAGGAACCAATTGTTCCTATTGCACTCAAAACACCTCCGAATCTCGGACCACCAGTTCCCACAAGTCATAAATCATAAAAGTGCCGCTATGAGAAGTTTCATTTGGGGAAACGGGGTTCGATAATGCAAAACGACCGGTCGGGTCGTTACAATACATTTGCCATATGCCCTGGCCCTTTTCAACCCAAGTGTGTCATAGTCTCTAAGGACCTTAGAAGATCCTGGACAGTGCTCACACCCGGGTACCTTAGCCAGGGATGAGTAAGTGCAGTGTAGAAGTCCAGCCTTGTGTGTCAGAGTTCAATGGGTACTCAGAGGTCCCAAGGCAGTGCTCACACGAAGGGAGCAGAACCTAGAATCTAAGAGTAGTGGGAAGTGCTTGGAGTTTAAAAGAGAATTTGAGTTCGAAAAGAGTAGTTTGAAACAACAACACTTTTGAGAATGACTTTAGAAAAGTAATAAAGGAGTTTATCAAATGAGAAGCAATACAACTACAACCAGCATGTAAAGAGCAAACACAAACAAGGATAGGGAGTTGGGGACAAATAGCTTAGATATCAACAGAGTCACAGATCACAGGGTTGTCACATAGTTATCACATAGTCACCAAAAAACAACATAGATTAATAGGGCCAGGATTGCATAACATTCAGGTGTCATGAGGCGCAAGTTTACAATATAAAGAGTTAATCAGAGGGTGAGAATAAGTAACAACAATCAGGTCAAGGTAAGAAACATCAATCTATGAACACATAAGCATGCCAGAGCCTTAGAATGACTGGAGACATATCAGACTCAAGGAAAGGAAAAAGGGCATGCTAATGATATAATTACAGGGAAACATATGGAAACCAAGATACATATTCAGACTTAACAAAAGGGGGAGACATGACAGGGGTTAAGCTAATTGCATGGTAAGTAGTAGAACAACAAAATGAAACACATAAGGAACAGTAAGTAAATAAACAAGAACTGGAGCATATTGTGTGTAGATGCTATAAAGATAAATCAGAAAACATACCAGTCAAATGATAGAGAACATCAAACTGTAAGAGATAGCACAGCAACAGCAGTATGCAGAGCAAAGAGAGCATTAGAGAACAATATTGTGCAGAATGAGAGAGAGCAAGTAGTATGCAGAAGCACAAGACTAGTGGGGATTATTCAGTCTTGGCTTTCAGCCGACTGAGTAGTCAATAATAGATGCAAAGAGGAAGAAGAGATATGTATGAAAGCACAGAAAAATTCAGAGCAATGTATGTGTGTTTGTGTACTCTCAAATCAGTCTGTGTGTGTCTTGTAAAGAAAGAAGACATGGTCTTTATATAGTTTTGCAAACGAGCACTAGTACATAGGTAAGGAGTGCACAGTTATGGAAATAAAATCAATTAACACCAATTAAGACAACTGGACTTCTTTAATTAAGGAGTCTAGTTTCAAACGGTATAGTCAAGGTAAAATAAGGAAAAGAAATTAGTCCAATAGGACTTCAAATTAGGACAAGGAAATCACATAGTGCATAAATAAAGCCAAATACATAGTGTATAATTAAGGAAAGTGTAACTGCTATCACATTTATAAAATAAAACAGGGTATTAGTTTTGAAAATCAATTGAGAGGATCTCAGATTCAATTGCAATCATAGGGAATCCAAGATAATTAAGGAAAGCATCACATAAATATGGAAAGAATTAAAAATTGGTACAGAATTGCACAAAATCTTGTATTCAAGGTAAACATCACAGGCATGGGATTTTTACACAAAAGGATCAGTACAAATCAACAAGTAAATAGCCAGTAAGGTAGAGGGTCGGAGTTATCAAACGTTTAAATAGCAGTTACTGATTAACACCAAGAGATACTCACAGAACAACAGAAATTAGAGGTCATGACAATGAATCAAAGCAAGAGTAACAGAGAACACATGAATGCACATAGTCGAGTAACAAACTGATACACATAATAAAGATTAACCTAAAAATTAGGGTTTCAACATAATAATCAAGGCAACCAAAAATCACAAGATGTTCGTTTAAACACAGTAGAAATGACTAAAAAGCAAAAGGAAAATTGTCTTGAGAACAGGGTAGAGAAACCCTAGTTTTCAAAATTTTTAAAAGCGAACTTTTCCGGAGAAAAACGTGAAGAAACTTCATAGATTTGTAGATGTAAAATGGATTCTAAAAGAAAAACCCAAAAATACAGAAGACTAGGGTTTCGTGGAACCCAGAAAAGAGGGCAAACCTCATGAATGGCCTCGATTTAGGCCAGAGAGACTGCAAACTTACTCAAACGGTCGGGGGTGGCAGAAAAATGGCAAGAGACCCAAAAGGAGGTGAGTGAACCGCTCCAGGTTCATCTGAGGACCCTAAGGTATCACTGGGTCGGTGCAAGGTGAGTAGATGACCAAGAGATGGTGAAGAGCCATAGATTCTGGTGAGAGAACCGGCCGGAGAAGGTGAACAGACCCCATCGGAGGGGAGAAGCCAAGGAGGCTTCTAGAGAGAAGGGAGAGAGAGAGTCGGTCTCGAAGAATGAGGGGTCGAGGAAGGGGTAGCTAGGAATTAATTATGGTAAGAACGGATCTGGGCCATTGATCTCATTTGATCAACGGTTCAGATTAATTGGGGTTTGGGCCGGTTAGAGAATTGATATGGGCTGGGTCGTTTAGTGGTCTAATGGGTTGGGTAATTGGGTCTAAAGATTGGGTTAAAATGTGGCAAAAATTAAAATAAATGTGGCTAGATGTTGAATACCCAATAAAATAGATAATTAATTAATTAAAATAGCCAATAATTATATAAAAATGAAATTAATTTAAAATAGGTAAAATCACTGTAATTAACTAATATTAGGTGTAAAAATGCATAAATTTCAAATTGAAATAGTGCAAAAATGTCCAATTGGCCCATAATTGTAAAATTGTTGTAATTGAAATTAAATAAGACCCAATTGGCTAATTTGTGAAATAATTGAGTTTCACTAGATAAAAAATTTGATTATAAATAAAATTTGAGCTGGGAAATATTTTAAAATTATTTCTAGCATTATTTATGAATTATTAAAATAAACAGGAAAATAATTTAATAAAAATATGGAAAAATAGGGGAAAACACTCATTATTACAAAGAGTAATTTTGAGGGCTTATATGCACGTTTGAAAATAATTTGAGAAAAAATTGGGTATCAACAACTACTATATAAAGGGGGTGCTTTTTCTTCAATAGAACACTTTATACCACGCAAACCGAGAAATAAATTTCATTTTTCTTCTTTCTAGCTATTGCGAAATTCTTATTTTAATTTTTTTCTTCATACACGATTGGCTTCGAGTAAAAGGTCCGATCGAGGGTAAATCTTTTGTTGAGCTTAAATTCGAACTCGGCCGTAACATCACAATTGGTTTGATTATTCATCTCATTTTTAACTCGTTTATCTAACATTCTTAATTATTTGTGTTGATTCAATCCACATAACCTTAAAACAGTGTATAAATTTAATTGTTGTCCATTTTAAGGGAAAAAAGTTTGGCGCTCACTGTGGGGATAAGGATAATAGTTGTGGTTTGATACAAATCTCCAATATGCGAGCCTCAGGTTCCAATACGCGACATATGAGTCAAACGACGAGGCCATGATCACGAGCATGAGACTATTGGATGAAAGGCGGGAGGTTTCCCAAGTTCGGTTGGCCGTCCAGGAATAGCGAATAGAAAGATACTACAACCGAAGAGCCAACCTCCGACACTTCAAGATCGGGGACTTGGTGTTGAGGAAAGTAAGATTACACACCTGGAAACCGAACAAGGGGAAGCTGGGACCGAATTGGGAAGGACCATATCGAGTCGTTAGAATTACTGGCAAAGTCTGATACAAACTCGAATTAGGAAACAATGTGCATCTATCAAACAACTCGAACGTGACACACTTAAAGCGGTACTACTGCTAAGGTACGAACTCAATTACTCTTTAATCATGCTATGAATCGGACTAATATTTGGAGGCAAATGGCCAAGGATGGATGTGTCTGTTAGTTATGAAAGCACGTGTTGCACTCGTTTTCCTTTGAACCGGTGTTGTCACAAATTGGTTTTTCAGCAAGGCATTTAATGAGGCAACAATAAAACATGGTAACATAGATTCGAAGATCGGTCTCTAATCGCAGGCAATGACAAATTACTTCATATCAACAATATCCGAGTCCTCTCAAGCTCAACCTTGAATATTGGGGCCATTACCCTTGGATTAAGTTTTTTTGCAAGGAAAAATAAAAAATTGTCGCGACCCAATTTTCCCTCCGTTGGGTATCGTGATGGCACCTACTCTTAAAGACTAGGTAAGCCTAACATTTACGGAAACTACAACAACTATAATTTAACATATAATAATTTATGAAATGAATTCTTTATACAATAAACATATTCCTAAAATCCGGTAGTACAAGTATTAACCTATACAGAAATTCTACTATAACTCCTAAATACAACTGCTCATAAATAAATACAACAGTGTACGAACAAAATAGACGGTGACTCTGAAATCCGCGAATGCTGTAACGGTTTTACCTTGAGTCTCCACAACAGCAACCGCGCTTCTAGCTATCGATCGACCGGCTACGCAAAAACCTAGAATCTGCACAAAAATATACAGAAGTGTAGTATGAGCACACCATAGCGGTGCCCAGTAAGTATCAAGACTAACCTCGGTGAAGTAGTGACGAGGACTAGTCAAGACACCCACCGGTCTAATAAACTGAACAAGTAAAATATAGGGCGACGGAATATGACATTTACATAAGGCTTCACAGTATGGCTAACAATACAATAAAATTCAATAAGGGAAGGAATAACAGGTATGTAAAAATAATAACACGAAAGAGTAAATGGAACACAAACTAAATCCGAAATGCAATTATACAACAAGGACAAGTAATAACTCAACAATTTCAACTACTTTTACATCAAGTTCTTATTCATCTCCACGAGGTACCGAACCTCGGACGAATCACTATTTACGAGTCCGAATATCTAAACCCTAACATTTGGCATCTTGTGCCCACATTTCAGCTAATTACTGCAAGGACGACTCACGTTCCAATTGGAGTCATTTCCACATATAAGGCAAGTATAACAAGGGTATCTATACTCAACAATTACAAGGAAAGCCCCCTTAACCCGATAAGAGTGATTAGCTACGTGTATGCTTGTGCATGTGTCCTAACAAAATTCAACCGGCTAATAAGCATAGGGAAAGGAAGGGCAGCGCATACAATGTTTTTCTCAATATTGTCAAAAGAATAAATTCACACAGTAAGTGTACCATCTCAGAATATCAACAACAAGGAATGCTCCCTGGCCAACACAAGTATCACAAACAATTCCTGACACAACCCATCTTGTCTCTCCACGTGTGCAATAGTAAAGTGAATGCCCGCCTTGTCTCACCACACGCTCATAACAATGTTCCCACCTTGTCTTGCCACATGCACAACCAACATTTACATATCCCACCTTGTCACGCCGCACGTGCAATATCAATAGAAAACACGGCATAACAGAAGCCTCCTGTAAATTCCCATATCAACAATCGCACAGCAAAAACCTCGTGCATAACCACAACAAGTACAACAACAACAATGACAATAGTACAAGATACGATAAATACATCAACTCAAGAACCTTCAATCGCAATAAAGGAAAGGCTAGTTCACGAGGAATAATCACAATAAAGAATGCTAGGCATAATAAGAACAACCCAACAGGGAAGAAAATAACATGTAACAGTATAGGATGAGATGATGATAAATAAAATTAGAGATAAGCAGTTATGAAGACATAACATGACAGTGAAAGGGATAAAATCTTCAGTTAAGTCAATTAGGCAATAAGAGTGAATCCAAAAGCAAGTAATTCTAATTTAAGAAGGTAGAGATGAGACTAGTAATTAGGAACTCAGTCATATCAAGAACAACTTCATACACAGTGAATATAAGTACCTAAGAACCCTAAAAGTCCAACTTTCCACAAATAAGTCCGACACGTACTCGTCACCTCGCGTACAGGGACTACAATCAACATAGAAGACTCAAATCCTAAGGGGTAGTTCCCCCCCCACAAGGTTAGGCAAGATTCTTACCTCAAAGACGACAACCAGGTACTCTAAAATGAACTCCTCGGGTGAAAAGACCTCCGGACGGCTCAAATCCAACCAAAATAATTTCAAATCACAAATATAACTGACAAGAAACTATTCCGGATCATAAAGTCTCAATCTTTAATAAAATCTAAAAATCGACCCAAAATTTGAACCCCGGGCCCGCACCTCGGAACTCGAAAAGTTTTACAAAATTCGAATACCCATTCCAATATGAGTTCAACCATACAAAAATTATTAAATTCCGATACTATTTCGTCCCTCAAATCGTGGTTTTTCATTTTGAAAATTTTCTTCAAAAACCAATATTTTCCTCAACCCAAAACACAAATTAAATGATAAAAATGAAGATAAAATCATGGAATATATTAAATACTAGGTGAAGAACACTAACCCAATCGAATTGCTTGAAAATCCTACAAAGAATTGCCCAAAACCGAGTTCTACAAGTCAAAATATGATAAAAATGGTCTAACCCTCGATTTGGGAATATATTCTTCCTGCTCAGGTGTTTATGCATCGCGAACGCGAAAGAACAATCGCATTCACGAAGAAGGAAAAGGAAAGCTTCCCAGTTGTGCATCGCGAACGCGACAACACATCCGCGAATGCGAAGAAGAAAGGTCTGATGACCTAACGACTGCTCTTAGCAAACGAGTGATGTAGTACTCGAATGCGAATAGTGGACTGTCATAACCACGCGAACGCGATTAAGGAAAAAGGCTGGTTTCCGCGATAGCAAAATAAGGAATGCGAATGCGAAAAAAATTATTACCTCCTCCAAAATTACTCATCGCGAACGCAGGGGAGCAGACGCGAATGCGAAAAAGAAAAACCAGACGACAGATATCAGCAGTCTAAAATAGAAGGGAACTGACCCGTAGCCTATCCGAAACATACCTGAGGGCCCCGAGACCCCGTCTAAACACACAAATAAGTTCTATAACCCTACACGGACTCGCTCGAGGTCTCAAATCACATCAAACAATGCCAAAAATGCAAATCGCACCAGGAATCGAACTATGAACTTCCAAATCTTCCAACTTCGAAACCTCCTGCCGAAACCAACCAACTAGGAACGACGCCAAATTTTGTAGAAAAATCCCAAACGGAGTTGTTCCAACTCTCGGAATCACATTCCGACTCCGATATCACAAAAGTCAACTGTGGGTCAAACTTCTCCATTTTCCAAACTTTAAATTTTCTAACTTTCGCCGAATTGCCTCAAATTACTCTACGGACCTCCAAATCTAAATCAGTACGCACACCTAAGTCCAAAATCACCATACGAAATTGCTGACATCATTCAGAACTTATTCTAGAGCCGTTTACATGAAAGTTAAATTCCGGTCAAATTCCTACCGCTTAAGCTTCCAAAACTAGAATCATTCTTCCAATTTGACTTCGAATCATCCGGTAACTGAATTCAACCACTCACGCAAGTCGATACACATAATATGAAGCTGTACAGGACCTTATGTCACCAAACGGAGTTTAAATTCTCAAAACAACCGATCGGTTCATTCCAAAAACCTTGTATGCTAGAAGCTCAGGCTTGGTGGTTAGGATTCATTGTAAGGGTCAAACAGTCGTATGACTCATGCTAACATAGTCCACTCTAGCCATGATACAAGTTTTTATGCGCTTTCGATCATGTGCATTATATAGTGAGAAATGAAAAAATGTTTTGCCTTGCTATTACGCATTTTCTTGCCTTTTCAATTCCAGATGCTAAGAGCCCACGGGATACCCTTAGTCAGAGACTATCGAGCTCGCAGGACACCCCTACTTGGGGACTATGGAACCCAAGGGCTACCCCTAATCGGGGACTACCGAGCCCAAAAGCTACCCCTACTCAGGATTGTCACCTGAAGAATGTTCGGACAACTAGGGCGACCAAGTCCTAGAAGCACCAGACGTGTTAGGTGGTGCCCAAATATAGAAGGTTGGCCACCCTAAAAATGGCTTGGAGACGTCCGAAGCTCGTAATCAGAAAGTAAGGACTTTATAAAAAGTCGAAACCTGCTAAAAGGTTATCCTCGGCAAAAGCATCGTCTAAAATTACTTATACATCTTGAAAACCTCCGGTCACACCGAGATTTCAAATCCTCGAGTAAACAAAGTTGTATCGAAGTGGAGCTTAGTTCGGACCTCCGAAAATTGAACTTCCCATAACTACATTTGATTGTATACTATGACATCAAAAACATTACATAAATAGAAATTATAAAAAGATGTTGGAAAAGTAAAGACATGATATTGCCAGAAAGGAAAAATTTCTTATATATTCTGAAATATATTTACCAAGACCCAATAAAAATGGCCTCAAAATAAAAAAATAAAAAAATAATAAAATATACATAAGGGAAAACAAAAACTAAAAAAGTACTAAGGCATCTACGCCTGGTCTTCACCGGAGTCCGACTCATCGCCAAAACCGGCGAAGCCCTCAGAACCATCGGAGCCCTCAGAACCATCGGAGCCTTCCGCATCCTCATGCTCAAAGAGATACTTTTCCTTGGCCTCGAGATTTTTGGCTTTCTCGATCTCAGCAGATAGGTTGAAACTTCGGGCGTGGATCTCTTTGAGGGTCTCTCTTCGGGACAACCGCTTCGCATGTTCAGCCTTTGTCTTTAGGCGGGCCTCGGTTGCCTCCACATCAGCCTTGTATTGGGCCACCATTTCTTCGGCGTCGGTGGAGGTTGTGTCCAATTTGGAATTCATTGCCTCATATTCTCTACCGAGGGCATCCCGCTGTATGACGACTGAACTCCGCTGTGCTCGAAGATCATCATCAGCTGAGACCATTTATCAGCTTTGTCATTCGCCACCCGAAGTTGGTTCTCAACCGATGCTAGATCCGCCTAATGTGTTTCCTTATCCGAAGGCAACATGTCCATTCTGCCTTTCCACCCTTCGGCCATGGCCTTGACCTCGTTCGTCTCAGCTTGGAGATGGTCGATCAGGTCGACTTCTATTCACTGCTAGAAATTGGAGCTATGACAACACTTTTTATTGATGTGGATTAGTAACCGTTGCTATAGATGGTGTAATTTTATGGTTTTAACCGTTACAAATAATTGTTGGAGCTATCGAGACACTTAGCAACTGAACCGTTGCATTAGTCTTAAAATCGTCCTGATAGAGGTATATATGGCAACGTTTTGTATAACCAGAGCAATAGATCAATCTATGGTAACCGTTATATCATTGTTATAGTCATTAATTTCCTCCTTTTTCCACCCAAATTTTCTATACTTGCTAAAATGAAAGGGGCCCACCATCTGATTTTCAATTTTTTATTTTTCAGTTTTTATACCGTATAAAATACTACCAAATATGTAAACCCCTAATTTTAGGGTACAAGAGTCAACACTATCTGAAATTATGAGGAAAATAACCTCATCGATAAATAACTCTATGCTTTCGAAAATTACAAGGAGACGATCGGCAATCTCCTCCAGGCTCAACAACTCCTCCATATCGGTGGCACCGGAGGCGGCGTGCTAATCCTTTAGAGTTTCTTAAAATCGATAAATATACACTTATTGCAAAAGTTTCTTAATCGGTAAATATACTCTTATAGCAGTTTTTTTAATTTGTTTTTGTTTAAATTTCTGGGTTGATTTTTTGTGTTTTTGTTTAAATGTCTAGGTTGGTTGCTCGTTGGTTGGTTTTTGTATTTTTGTTTAAATTTATGTGTTTCTGTAAGCTTCCTTCATGTGGGATTTTGGTTTTGATGTGTTAGAGGAATAATATTTTTATGGTATAAATTAGAGGACTACTGCGGAAAAATAGCAAACCAGTAGGTGTCCTCATCTTTGATATTATATTGTCGTGGCACTGCCAAGGTTGGAGTATTTGCCAATTTTCTTGAATTTGGAATTTGACTATGAAGTGCAGAATGCAAAGTTTTGGAAGAAATTAGGCATAAAGCTCCGAGCTTGACACTTACCACACCCCGATTGAGTTTTAAGTAAAGACTTACACAGCTATAGTGAACTTTTCAATATTATTTGAAGCTAAATGAGTTTCAAAAACAATTCAATTAGCAGATTCTAGCNGGCATAAAGCTCCGAGCTTGACACTTACCACACCCCGATTGAGTTTTAAGTAAAGACTTACACAACTATAGTGAATTTTTCAATAGTATTTGAAGCTAAATGGGTTTCAAATATAATTCAATTAGCAGATTCTAGCTAAATAAAAGGGACCTGGGATTGGTGAGTTCTTGTGGAAAAAACTGTCCCGCCAATCGCATTCACCACTTCCTTTGTTCTCAACAGGAACAATGGTAATGGACTTATTTTTTATGTTTTTATGTTTGATTTTCTTAAACTTCTTTGAATCTTTCTTTGCCTTCTTTGATTTCTTTAATTAAGCCATCATTCGATGCTTCGAATGGACACTAGCCGGTAAAATGCAAATCTCTTCCTCGTTGTTGGTCAATGGAAATTAACCGTTGCGTTATAAAGAAACTTCAGGCTTCTGCTTCTTTATTATTTGGTACACACACATAGAGGGGTAATGGGTAGGCTAGAAAGGAACAAATGTTAATATATATGCATGATAGCAGTTTTGTGTTGAACAGATTTCTCCCATATAAAGAAAAAGAGAAGGAAAAAGTAGGTTGTCTTCTAATTCTTCCGATAGGGATTGAACTGGTTTCAAATATTTAGAGTTTCTAATGGCAGCAACAAAAGATTCAGTTCCACATACAGTGGAAAGTGATTCTTTGATTGCAGCTGCAGAGAAAGAAAACTCATTGTTCCTGTGATCAATCTTTTGGCTTATATAACTAGGATTAGTGAAACTTGAACTTGTGGCTCTTTCTCTACATTGCAATGAAGAAACAAGTGAATGAGAACTTAAAAAAGTGAGAGTCTTTGAGGTTGGTGATTAGCATCTTGTAAAGCTCAAAGAAGATCCATTAAATGTCTCATGTTGTCAACATCAGAATCAGTTGTAAAATGAGTAGGATTAACCAATTCTATGGATCTGGATAATACACTAGGAGGCTGATAGGTAGCCGTAGAATTAACACTTAGACCAGATTGATAAATGCCAAAATGTTGACTTCCAATTTGACTAGTGATGGAGTGAGTTTATGAATTGGTTTAAGATGCTTGAGTGTGTAGGTGGGGGTGAATCTGTTGAAACCATTTTGAGCTATAGAGTTCAGAAATAATTGATCAAGAAATATTGAAAACTAGGAACCTAAACATTAGAAAGAACAAATGAGAAGTTACACTAAATATTGTAGTACTATTGAAAAGAATACTTGACCTTTATATTAAATTTTTTTATGCACTAAAAATTTTACTGTGGGAAAATTATTTGGTTCGAAAAGAATGAGAATTTGAACTCGTGAAATATTAAAATTTGCCTATGGATTAGCATAGTGAGTCAAGTTTTTCAGAATCAAGAATCTTATTATGTTCTCCCAAAAGATGTTTTTACCTCATCAACATTTGATAAAGAGTTAAAATTAATCAATTTCCATTCAAGTAAACCACAGTAAATTAAGTCCAAATTCTTGGTTTCCAATCATATTATTTCTAGATTATCTTGTAACCTAGGACATCTTAACTTATATTCTTCATGAACATATTAAGGTGGTATCTGTGGAACACTTCAAAAGTCATAGAAACTAAAGAAAACTTCAACCTTTGTAGTTTATATTAGAGGCAGACATGTTCTGTTTTAATATTGTCAAAACAGTTCCTTCAGAAAGTAGCTACAAAGACATATTCCAGACTATAAATACTTCATGGTTGTACCTAAGTTATACATCATCGGAGGAGAGCAACCAGAGGAAAAATTCGAAGTAGCTAGCTATTCTTAATCCGAAAAAAGAATGGATTCAAAGGGATTCAATTGTTCAGTTATTGCACTTGTTTCTTACCTGGTTTTATCCTTTCCAGTCTCTTTCTTGGCCAAAAAATAACCATACTGTTTGTTTCTTTCCTGATCAAGAAATTTTGAAAACTAGGAACCTAAACATTGGAAAGAAGAAATGAGAAGTTACACTAAATATTTTAGTACTATTAAAATATTTTCATGTTTTTTACGCGACTTCACTTCTTGATTACATCACCAAGATAGAGTAGAAAACCTAGATACATCATTACAAGCTATAAATGCCAATGTTTTATCATTCGTAGGAACAATCGTGCGAAACATAAATGTCTTTGCAGTAAATGAGACCTATGATTTATTTTCTTAATACAATATTAGACCTATCAATAATATTTTATATTTATCTTTTGTTGAACCAATATATTATGTTGTTCACATTCTAAATATTCAGTCTTGGATGTGAAATTAAATATCATATCTCCAATTTCTGCTCAATCTCAACCTAGGGCTAGGAGATCTTATTAGGTGTCAAATTTTCTTTCCATAGAGAAAAGCGAATTGTATAGTTTCTCTAGAAATGTAGAATTTTTGTTTTTTACCTCCAAGTATGGCCTTCTTGATCCCTAGACTTTGCTTACCTTGAATACTAATTTTGGTGATTTGAATATATTATATAGGATATCCATTAATTATGGTGATAAAAGTTGGATGAATCTTCTAAGATGGACGGATGAGTAGATATGTGGAGTGAATAAATTTTTTGATAAGGCATTTGAACGAACCTCCCAAGGAAATAAAATATTATGCCCTTGCAAAAGTGCATTAGTCGCTATTGGGATTATAGAAATATGGTGGAGGATCATTTTATTATTCATGGGTTTGTTGATGGTTATACCAAATGGGTTCTCCACGGGGAGGAACTTTCCTCGAGAAATACACCTCTTCCAAGCAGTGATGATGAAGGTTCTAACATGCGTGACGATATTGATGGAATACTTCATGATACATTTAGAAA
>ML347606.1:810-39422 GCA_005239505.1 Nicotiana paniculata | reverse complement strand
AAAAAATTTTAAAAATTGACACTACAAAAATACACTAAAACACAAGTAAAATAAAATAAAATACAGCAGTAAAGCTGGGTTGCCTCCCAACAAGGGCTTGATTTAACGTCGCGGCACGATGTGAATCACTTTCTGCCTCCACTTCGAACTTATGAATTGCACCCCCAATTTGGCATCAAGTTTTCGGTTATGCTCCATGGGTGGTGGAACAAATATAATATNCCTTAGTGAGTGTCATGTCGACCTCTCGTCACTACCTCTTCGAGGTTAGGCGGGATACTCACTGGGTACATATATATTTATGTACGAATGCTGCACTTCTGTACTTAATTGTACAGGTTCTGAGGCTGGTGTTTCTGGTTATCCGACTGGAGCTTGACATATATTCTGGACCTGACTCCACGGTGAGCTGCCTCCCTTGGCGATTCTCCAGCAGTGCTATGGAGTTATCTTTTATTTATTTTTGTATACTTCTCTCAAACAGCAGTACAGTTTGTATCATCTTTTGTATATTCTACTAGTTCGCTTGTTGACTTGTGATACTAGTTCCTAGCACGCACATAGTAGACTCTTTATTTTGGCACTGTATATATTGGATCATGATCATTGTGGATGTATTTACTTAAGTTGGTTAATGTTCCCGCTTTTATTTAAATGATCTAAGCTTAAAAATTTGGGAATATGTGGGGTTGGTATGTTAAATAAGAATAATCTCACTAGTAAACAATTGTTGGCTTGCCTGACTCCGGTGTTGGGCGCCATCACGACATGTGTTGGATTTTGGGTCGTGACAACATGGTATCAGAGCACTAGGTTCACGTAAGTCTCACGAGTCACGGGCAAACCCAGTAGAGTCTTGCGGATCGATATGGAGACGTCTGTACATATCTTCAGGACGCTATAGAGTGTTTGGAAACCTCTCTTTGTTCTTATTCTATCATGCAGTCGATGATTTATTAAATTTATTCTTCTATTCTCTCACAGATGGTGAGGACGCGCGCATCTGATGTTCCAGACCCGGGAAGGGCCGCTACCCCCGCTGGTGGAGGCCCGGGGAGGGCACCGGCCTGTGGTAGGGGACGAGGGCGTCCCAGAGCTATTCTGGTCCCGCCACCAGAGGACCCTATCATAGAGGAGAAGGATGAGGTTCCTCCAGCAGATCCTGCACTAGTAGACTTTATGACGGCGCCAGGTTTCCAGGCAATCATGGGCCGTATGATGAGATTTATGGACACTATGTCCCAAGCTGGTTTATTTCCAGCAGATCCTGCCACTTTTCAGGCGGGAGGGGGAGCCTAGACCCCTACTGCCCAGGCCGCAGGAGCGACAGCAGCATTACATCACACCCCAGGTACACTGCCCGCGGGTGGGGCCCAGCCTGTAGTAGCAGCACTAGAGCCCAGACCAGCTGCGGATGGCAATCAGTAGAAGATGTTAGAAAGATGAACTCGATTGCGCCCTCCAGTATTTGGGTGTGAGCGAGGTGAGGATGCCCAGGACTTCCTTGATAGGTGCAGGGATAGACTACACAACATGGGGATCCTAGCGTCCCATGGAGTGGATTTCACCACATTCCAGTTAGAGGGCAGAGCTCGCAGGTGGTGGCAGTCTTATATTCTCAGCAGGCCAGCAGATTCTCCTACTGTCACTTGGGATCAGTTCACACAGATGTTCTTGTACAGATATATTCCACCCTCTGAGAGGGAAGAGTTGCGGGGTCAATTTGAGCGGTTACAGCAGGGGCAGATGTCCGTGACAGATTATGAGGCCAGATTTTCAGAGCTGTTACGCCATGCTCTTATGATATTGCCCACCGATGCTGAGAGAGTACGGAGGTTTGTAGCAGGGTTGCATCCAGGTATTAGATCGACCATATCTCGAGAGGTAGAGATGGGTACCCCTTATCAGCTTGTAGTGGAGATTGCTCGCAGGATCGAGGGTTATCGGTCGAGGAGCAGGGAGCAGGGTCACCAGGACAAGAGGGCTAGGTTCTCAGGAGATTTCAGAGGCGCCCCAGCTAGGGGCAGGGGTCAGTATAGCAGTGGTCAGCCCAGCCGGACTTTATATTCAGCACCTCCACCACCTCCCCGAGGTGTTCCAGTGAGGCCTCATTTTTGCGGCATGTCAGAGCGTTCCTACCGTCCTCCGGCCATTCAGAGTTCACACAGTGGTTATCCCAATCGTTCGAGATCCTCCGATCCTTATTTCAGTGCTATGCCTGAGGGCTCTCATCGCCCTCCGACCCTTCAGGGATCTTCTTCAAGGCAGCAGACTATGCCACCTGGGAGTTGTTATGAGTGTGGATAGCCAGGTCATATGAGGAGGCAGTGTCCCAGGTATCGGGGCAAGACCGTACAGCAGGGCTATCAGCCGATGGGTGCAGCACCAGCAGTTCGGCCACCTAGAGGTGGAGTACAGGTCGGCAGGGGTTGTCCTAGATGTGGAGGCCAGTTAGGGGGAGGTCAGGAAGCTCCTGTTCACTCTGGTGGGGCTCAGTCTTCAGGTGCTCCAGCCAGGTTCTATGCTATTTCGGCCAGATAAGATGCAGTGGCCTCAGACGCCGTGGTCACAGGTATTATCTCAGTATGTGGTAGAGAGGCTTTAGTATTGTTTGATCCAGGATCCACTTATTCATATGTTTCAACCCTATTTTCTCCTTTTCTGGATGTTTCTGGTGAGTCCTTAGGATCTCCTATATATGTGTCCACTCCTGTGGGCGATTCTGTGGTGGTAGACCGGGTGTATCGATCTTGTGTGATCACCTTCTGTGGGTTCGAGACCAGAGCTGACCTTTTATTGCTCGACATAGTTGATTTTGAGGTTATTCTAGGATGGATTGGCTATCTCCTTATCATGTCGTGCTAGATTTCCATGCCAATACTGTTACTTTAGCCATGCCCGAGTCGCCTAGGCTGGAGTGGAGGGGTTCTTCAGTTAGTGCAGCCAGCCGGGTTATTTCATTCTTGAAGGCTCGACATATGGTAGAGAAGGGTTGCCTAACCTATTTTTCTTATGTGCGGGACACCACCGCCGAGTCTCCGATGATTGATTCAGTGCCGGTGGTTCGAGAGTTTGCGGATATACTTCCTTCGGATCTTCCGGGCACGCCTCCGGACCGTGATATTGATTTCTGCATTGATTTAGCTCCAGACACCCAGCCTATATCGATTCCTCCGTACCGTATGGCTCCGAAAGAGTTGAAGGAGTTGAAGGAGCAGCTTGAGGAGTTGTTAGCTAAAGGGTTCATCAGACCGAATGTATCGCCGTGGAGTGCTGCAGTTTTATTTGTGAAGAAGAAGGATGGGTCTATGCGGATGTGTATTGATTACCACCAATTGAACAAGTTTACCATTAAAATCAAGTATCCCTTGCTGTGCATCGATGATTTGTTTGACCAGTTGCAGGGTGCTCGTGTGTTTTCTAAGATTGATTTGCGATGGGGTATCATCAGATGAGGATTCGGGCTTCAGATGTTCCGAAGACTGCTTTTCGTACGAGATATGGCCAGTATGAGTTCCTGGTGATGTCCTTTGGCTTGACTAATGCCCCAGCAGCATTCATGGACTTGATTAATAGGGTGTTCAGGTCGTATATTGATTCCTTTGTCTTCATTGATGACATTTTGATTTACTCACGTAACCTGGGGGAGGACGAGCAGCATTTGAGAGTTGTGCTCCAGACTTTGCGAGAACAGAAGCTATATGCTAAGTTCTCCAAGTGTGAGTTTTGGTTGGATTCCATGGCATTTTGGGGGCATGTGGTATCCGGAGAGGGTATCAAGGTTGATCCTCAGAAGGTCGAGGCAACACAGAGTTGGTCGCGTCCTACTTCAGCTACAGAGATCAGGAGCTTTTTGGGCCTAGCAAGCTATATCGCTGATTTGTGGAGGGTTTCTCTTTTATTGCAGCTCCATTGACTAGATTGGCTCAAAAGAATGCCCCATTTAGACGGTCTGACGAGTGCGAGGCGATCTTTCAGAAGCTCAAGACAGCATTGACCTCAGCACTAGTTCTAGTATTGCCTTCCGGTTCTGGGATGTACACAGTATATTGCGATGCTTCACGCGTTGGTTTGGGGTGTGTATTGATGCAGGGAGGGAGAGTTATTGCTTATGCTTCACGCCAGCTGAAGGTTCATGAGAAGAATTACCTTGCACGATTTGGAGTTGGCGGCGATTGTTCACGCTCTTAAGATTTGAAGGCACTACTTGTATGGAGTGTCCTGTGAGGTTTATACCGACCACCGTAGCTTGCAGCACTTTTTCAACCAGAAGGATCTTAATTTGAATCAGTGCAGATGGCTTGAGTTGTTGAAAGATTATGATATCACCATTCTTTATCACTCGGTCAAGGCAAATGTGGTAGCAGATGCCTTGAGCAGGAAGGCGGAGAGTATGGGTAGCTTGGCTTATATTGCAGCAGAGGAGAGACCTTTAGCCTTGGACATTTAGTCCTTGGCCAATCTCCTAGTGAGGTTAGACCTTTCAGAGCCTCGTCGAGTTTTAGCACATGTGGTTGCTCAGTCTTCGTTATTAGGGGAGATTAAGGCCCGGCAGTTCTATGATCCGTGCTTAGTAAAGCTTCAGGAGACAGTGGTCAGGGTAGGGCCAAGGAGTCTAATATTGGCGAGCATGGTGTGCTGAGACTTCAGGGCCGCTTATGTGTTCCTAATGTTAATGTCCTGAGGGAGAGGATTCTAGAAGAGGCACACAGTTCTCAGTATTCTATTCATCCTGGTGCTACGAAGATGTATCGTGACTTGAAGCAGCATTTTTGGTGGAGGCGGATGAACAAGGACATTATGGAGTATGTGACTAGGTGTCTTCATTGTCAGCAAGTGAAGTATGAGCACCAGAGGCCTGGAGGCCTACTTCAACAGATGCCCATTCCTGAGTGAAAATGGGAGCCATCGCTATGGACTTCGTGGTTGGGTTGCCTCGGACTTTGTGGAAGGTTGATGCGGTTTGGGTCATTGTGGATAGATTGACCAAATCGGCGCATTTCATTCCAGTAGCTGCTACATATACTTCTGAGAGGTTGGACCGGGTCTACATTCGGGAGATAGTCCGGTTGCATGGTGTGCCGGTATCCACTATATCAGATTGAGGCCCCTACTTCACCTCGCACTTCTGGAGAGCATTGCATAGTGAGATGGGCACCCAGATAGACCTCAGCACAGTATTTCACCCTCAGACTGATGGTCAGTCGGAGCGTACAGTTCAGATATTGGAGGACATGCTCAGGGCATGTGTGATTGACTTCGGAGGTCAGTGGGACCAATTCTTGCCTTTCGCCGAGTTTGGTTACAATAATATTTATTAGTCCAGCATTGAGATGGCACCATTTGAGGCTTTTTATGGTCGGCGATGTCGTTCTCCTATCGGGTGGTTTGAGCATGGCGAGGCTAAGTTATATCGAACCGACCTGGTGAGGGATGCCTTGGAGAAAGTGAAGTTGATTCAGGAGAGGCTTCGTACAGCACAGTCCAGACAGAAGAGTTACGCGGATCAAAGGGCGCGTGATGTATCATTTATGAAAGGAGAAAGGGTATTGTTGAAAGTCTCGCCTATGAAGGGTATTATGAGGTTTGGGAAGAATGGCAAGTTGAGCCCGAGGTTTATAGTCCATTCGAGGTGTTAAGGCGAGTTGGGGAGGTTGTTTATGAGCTGGCCTTGCCTCCCAGTTTATCAGGAGTTCATCCAGTTTTTCATGTATCCATGCTCCGGAGGTACCACGTTGACTTCTCTCACGTGGTTGATTTCAGCACTATTCAGTTGGATGAGAGGTTGGGCTACGAGGAGGAGCCAGTTGCTATTATTGATAGACAGGACCGCCAGTTGAGGTCCAAGAGAGTTTCTGCCGTAAAGGTCCAGTGGAAGGGCCATCTAGTTGAGGAGGCGACCTGGGAGTCCGAGGAGGACATGCGGAGCAGATATCCACATGTATTCAGCACTTCAGGTATGATTCTGGACTCGTTCGAGGACGAACGTTTGTTTAAGAGGTGGAGAATGTAACGAACGACCGGTTGTTTTGCGTTATCGAACCCCGTTCCCCTAACTGAAACTTCCCATAGCGGCTTTTTATGATTTATGACTTGCGGGGACTGGTGGTCCAAGATTCGGAGGTGTTTAGAGTGCTATAGGACAAATGGTTCCTTAAGGTTGGCCTTTAAGGCCAACATTGACTTTGGTCAACATTTTGGGCAAACGACCTCGGAACTGAGTTTTGTCAGTTTCGGTAGCTTCGTGTGATGATTTTGGACCTGTGTGTATGCTCGGAATGGGTTTCTGATGACCTGGGAGCGTTTCAGCACCCAATGTTGAAATAAGAAGTTCCTTAAGTTCCTATTGTGGTTTTGGACGTGTTTTTCTGTTATCGAGGTCCGAACGGAATTCCGAGACTAGGAATAGTTCTGTTATGTCATTTATGACTTGCCTGCAAAATTTGGTGTGATTCCTAGTAGTGTAGGTCGGTTCGGCTCGTTGGTAGCGAAGTCTAGAAAACTTAAAGTTCCTAAGTTTGGTTCTTGGGGTTTTGAGGTGTGATTTTGAGTTTTAGCGTTGTGTTGGGTGTTCCGAAGGCTCGAGCGAGTCCGTATTATGATTTGGGACTTGTTGGTATTTTTGAACGAGGGCTCGGGTGGGCCCAGGGGCATCCCAGGCACCCAACGGGGCTAAAAACTAGCTAAAATAGCTGTTGGTGCATCTGATCTGGTGTGACCGCAGGTGCGGTTGCCTAGTCGCAGGTGCGGGACTGCACCTGCAGTCCCAAGCATCACAGGTGCGACCCCAGGTTAGGTTTCCCTTTCTCGCAGGTGCGGACAAAAGTCCGCAGGAGCGAAACCGCTGGTGCTGCCATCCCTCCGCAGGTGCGAACCTTGCCCTTCCCGTCCAGTTCTGCAGGTGCGAGCTCCAGCACGCAGGCGCGAGACCGCATGTATATATTCTTTGAAACTTGGGATTTCACCCCCTTCATTCATTTTCCTCCACCATTAGAGTCTTGTGAGCTTGGGGAGATAAAACCACAACCTAGCTACTGTCAAGGTAAGTTAATTCCACTCCAACACTAGTTAAATTCATGATGATTTTCTAGCTTAATTAATACTAAATCATTGGAAAGTCAAGAATTGGGTAGTAATTTAGGGTTCTTGAAGAATTGGTGAATTACCCATTTATTGCCATAAATTCAAGTAGAAATCATATATTAACGATCCTTAGGCTTCGGGTGAGCGATTCCTCCGTGAGTTTTTGGAATTCGAGCGTGCGGGCCCGGGGTTGTATTTTGGGAATTCTTCAAGAAAGTTATATTATTGAGTAAATAGGATAAATTCCCTACTTTGAGCATGCATTAATATCATTGTACCATATTTGGCTAGTTGCGAGTCCTCGGGGATAGAGTTCGAAGTTAGGGCGCATCCTTGGTCCGAGGGATAGATTCGACACGAGGTGAGTCTCCTTTCTAACCTTGTAAGGGGGAATTGTCCCCCTAGGTGATATAAATGCTATATGTTATAATTTGTGGGGGCTACGTACGTACAAAATGACGAGAGTCCGTACGTAGCGACTATTACTAAGAAATTGTTCACTAAAAAGTATTCTCTTTTTAAAAAAAAAAGGAATAATGTGTGTGCATGTGAACGCTTCGAAATTTTCATTCCGCGAGCGGAGTGTGATTTCCCCCACTCTTATGGGAGCGGGCCGTACGCCATGGCGTATTGAGAGATGCACTTTTAGTACGGCCGTTCGATCCTCACCAGTGCATAGAGAGATAGAGAGATGCACTTTTGGTACGGGCCGTTCGATCCTCGGCAGTGCATAGAGAGGTTTAGAGATGCACTTCTGGTACGGGCCATTCGATCCTCGGCAGTGCATAGATGTGAGTACTTTGTGGGGAGGTGCACTTTTGGTACGGGCCGTTCGATCCTCGGCAGTGCATAGATGTGAGTACTTTGTGGGGAGGTGCACTTTTGGTACGGGCCAGTCGATCCTCGGCAGTTTACGAGCATGACTATCTTACGACTTCGACCGGCTGTCCTTACCCTGCATGCATATGCTTTATTTGTCACTGCATTCATGGATATTGATATGACAAATATTTGGGGAAAAGTGAAGTGGTAATTGTTGTATTTATTCCCAGTGTTTTTCCCTGGATTTCAGTACCCTACATATATATACTTGTTGCTTCACTGTCTTTACATGCCTATTTTTTCCATTATATTCTGTTAAATTATATTGTTGGACCTTAGTGAGTGTCATGTCGACCTCTCGTCACTACCTCTTCGAGGTTAGGCGGGATTCTCACTGGGTATATATATATTTATGTACTCATGCTGCACTTCTGTACTTAATTGTATAGGTTCTGAGGCTGGTGTTTCTGGTTATCCGACCGGAGCTTGACATATATTCTGGACCTGACTCCGCAGTGAGCTGCCTCCCTTGGCGATTCTCAACATTGCTATGGAGTTATCTGTTGTTTATTTCTGTCTACTTCTCTCAGACAGCAGTACAGTTTGTATCATCTTTTGTATATTCTACTAGTTCTCCTGTTGACTTGTGACACTAGTTCCTAGCACGCACATAGTAGACTCTTTATTTTGGGACTGTATTTATTGGATCATGATCATTGTGTGGCTGTATTTACTTAAGTTGGTTAATGTTCGCCTTTTATTTAAATGATCAAAGCTTAAAACTTTCGGAATATGTGGGGTTGGTATGTTAAATAATGATAATCTCACTAGTAAACAATTGTTGGCTTGCCTGACTCCTGTGTTGGGCGCCATCACGACCTGTGTTGGATTTTAGGTCGTGACACTTTCAGGAACACCCAATCATCAAATTGAAACTCTAGGTCTCTATGCCGCACGTCTGAATAGGACTTTTGGTGGCTTTGAGCCGTCTTCTAATGCTCGTGAATTAACTTAACTTTCTCTATAGTATGATAGACCAAATTTTGTCCCAACAACTCCCTTTCTCTATAGTCTGATAGACCAAATTTGGTCCCAACAACTCCTGTTCACCAACTTTGAACCAACCAATTGGCAATCTACACCTTCGCCCATACAAAGTCTCGCATGGTACCATCTTGGTACTAGGATGGTAGGTGTTATTATTAGCAACGTCAATGAGAGGTATGTGATCATCCCATTTACTTTTAACATCAAGAACATATCCTCAACTCTTTGAATAATGCGCTCTACCTGGCCATCTTTCTGAGGATGAAAAACTTGTGCCTAGTCATTTCTGATAGAACTTCTAAAAGTTCATCTATGTCTGGAATACACAATCTGTCTTGGTACCTCAAAGTACCATCATCTCCCCTTATTCAAAAGTCATCGTCTTATACTTGTGAATCTCCTCTTTCAACTGCAACAAATAGGGATCATCAAATTGTTTCTCCTTCTCTTCGGCTACTAAGGGGGAACAAGTCATATTCTAGACAACAACTCTACTATCTTTGGAGTACGCAAAGTGAACTCCTAGCTGGGCTAAGCGGTGAATTTCTTTCACCAGAGTTCTCTTATCTACCTCAATCGTGAGTTATACTTCCCCCACTTGATTATCTTCTTAAGCACTTCCTGAAAACACTTATAGTATTATTGTGAGCTAAGTCTATACTCCGAAGATTAGAGTCTCATGCGATGGCACTACCCTCGTGATACATAACTAGGCATGATTTTATAGTTTTCTCCCTCNTATGCTATGCATGATTTTATAGTTTTCTCCCTCCTTTTATATATATATATATATCCCATGCTAACTATGCGGGTTTCAAATCTCCAACTGGACTTACTGCCGATTTTCATATCTCCCCCTTAGACCAATGGTCTTATACCTGCGGATCCTTCTCTTTTTGTTGGGATCCAAATAACTTTTCTTATATTTAGAAATTCTTTGCACTTTATGTCAATGAAGACTCACCTTACGACTTACTTCTGAGCAATCCTTATTACTAGGAAAAACCAAATTATTCACTTGACAGAAAGCTAATGTATTCATAACTATCATACACAATTTTAGTAATTTAACTCTGCTTACATTGTCAATCTTGGACAAACCACATTTCGATAATTCCTAAAGGCTATTCTTCAATAGTTTGCTCTCTTATTGCTAGCTGATTGTTTTTTCCATTATCCATGTACTTCGGATTTAACTTAAACTCTTTAGGTTCTAACACACGTTTGATATTTCAAATTTCCATCCACTCACTAGAGTTAACCTGGCTAAGTAAATCAAATTTTACCTTTACTAGCTCTGCTGAAAGTGCAAATTCATTGTATCTACTCAAACATACTTACTATTCTTTTACTAACCACCTGCTAGCATCATGTGTTCATTTTCTGCTTTGAATAACTAAAGTGAAGCATAAGATTATTTCTAACTTCCCTCACCATCCGACCCTGTTCTACGGTCGCATACTTATCCTTTTTTTTAACTATGTACATGGATCACACTTAGAGAAAGTTCATCTGTCTAAAACAAAATTGGAATATCTAACCCCCAAATTTTCTATACACTTCAAAATCACTTCACAGTATAAACCTCCAGCCTAAACACATAGTCACATCGTTTGAAGGGAGAACTGTCATATTTTATCTCACCGTAATATCCACTACTTATACAAATTCACTAACCTAGTACTTTCTAGTTCTGATTAAAACAAATCTAAACAACTTAAAACCATTCCTTGAAATTCAATATCGGTCGCTCTTGGTTCTCATTTTGTACATCATGTCTTCTTAGTCATATACATGAGTTGTCCGAGATCACATCTTTGGTAATAACAAACGTTTCTGAATCCTAGGTATTCTACCCTTAGGCTCTTTTCTGTCCAAAACTATAGTGAACAATGTATGAACTATCATCATCCCACATGCGGCTCCATTTCCAAGAATTAACAGAAATTGTTCTCTAAGGTAAAACACATACAGTTACCATACACATACTTATTCTTCATGGTATACCATCATCTGAAAAATCACTTACTGCACCATCCAGTGATTCTTGGTCTTAATCTAGACCTAAAATATGCGAAGATTTCACTATAACCATTGTTACTTACATGTTCTTTTAGCACCCATAGGCATCACTGTATACTCACAAGTCTCCAAAAATTTTGCTACACGGAAATTTGGAGATCTGGTAACTGATTAACAAATAACTGGCTTACTGAATAACCATAAACCTGCTAACTGAAAGACTGTATAACTGGTAACTGAGTTAAGCTGATAACCATAAAACATAATGACTGCTTTTGTACTTTCTGATAAGGTTATGCTTCAATCTGTACTACTATCCATTGCATCTCACTTTCAACATACCCTCAAATCTCATTTGTTACCAACCTGCACTCTATAAATATACCCCCAATAAACAATCGTCCTCTCTAGAACCTTAGGTTTCTCCTACGCGTCGCTTGGGCATCCAATACATTTGGAATTCGAAAGGAAGAAAAGGTTAACTATTGCTATTAGCTTCATGGCACGATCTAGAGTAGAAAGAAGTGAGACAATCCTGGATGTCTTGGTAGTTAACTGTTTATATGAGTGGCCGGCACACACATATAAAGGAAACTCCACTGGACACGGCTTCATAGATTCCCTAGGACTCTTGAACCTAATGCTCTGATACAAAGCTTTATCACGCCCCGAACCTGGACCTGGACGTAACACGGCACCCGATGCCTGACTACATGCGACCGAGCGAACCAACTAGCTGGCTGAATCAACATGTGATATGATAACATACTAAATGCGGAAGATAAACTAACACATGTTGATATACTGAAAGTCTGGATGATATAAATCAAAGTGCGGAATTACTAATATAATTTTGAACATATTTATAGCCAACATAGCTTAATATGAAAAGCCCGTGATCTGTCTAACTGTTACTGTAGTCTATGAAGCCTTTAATGAAGTACTGAAAACACCGATTGTCTGAAATACTGAAGACTGTAAGGTAATGATAATGCCCCGAAAGAACTGGGGATCACCAAATAGCTGGTACGACAATCCTACCTCTGAATCGTCAACATGTAAATCAATACTTACATCGTGAGATGCAGGCCCCACGATGCAGGCCCCAAGCAAAAGAGACGTCAGTACATTTGAATTGCACTGGTATGTAACGCAACTGAAAGAAAGAATTATAAATGCTGAAACTGAAACTAAGCTGATAACTGAGAATTAATAATTGATAACTGAAATGATAAATATTGAAACTGAAATTGAAATGATAATTGAACTGATAGCTGATAACTACACCGATAGCTGCTAACTGAACTGATAACTGATAACTGATAAATGAACTGAACAAAGGAAGTAAGGATATGAATACTCCCTCTTCTGAATGATGAACAACCTGTTTATTTGAATAAGCTATGGCCTTGGGCCCAATATATATATGCACAAGCTACGGCCTCAGGCCCAAGTATACGTATACATAACTACGGCCTCAGGCCCAAAATACATAAAGCATAAACTACAGCCTCAGTCCCAAACATGCATAAAGCATAAACTACGGCATCAGGCCTAAGTATGCATAAAGCATATAAACTACGGCCTCAGGCCCAAATACAGGTGTTCAACATTCAGGAATTTAAAATCAGGAACTGAGAATCATACTGCAATACATGATACTGAAATGCTGAATCACACTGAGTTACATAATACTGGAATATTGAATAAGACTAGACTGAGACATGTATTCTTGAACTGATTATGAACACTGAAACTTCAACTGTTTATGAAATGCTGAGTAAGTTGTACTGAGACTCACGGATATCAAACACAAGTCTATATTGAATACGAATTGAGCTCACAACATTCAGAATGAAAGTCATGAACGAGTTATGAAGCTAGAGAATAGAAGTTCTACAACTATTCAAGGAGCTAGGCTAAACTATATTTATGAGGCAATTAGTAACATCGTAAAAGAAACATATTGTAGGGAGAATCAATAACATTCCCAAACATATAGAGTTAGCCTCACATACCTTAACTTCCTGCTCGTGAGCATAATACAACATTCGACAACCCTTTTAACTTTAATCTATATCAATACAAGTCAAAGGGATTCCAAATTAGCAACAATAATCATGTTTTGTTCACTTAGGCATTTTATCAAACACTTGGTGGCATAATGCTTTATAGCCCTTATTAATGGTGTTTCTACACCCAATAACTCATTCTCTTGCTCCTAGATAAATTCTAAAGTCTCAAATAGTTATAATCAATATTATTCTTTATCACCAGAGGGTGAAGACATTACCTTTTTGAAGTTCAATCCCCTTGAATTCGAGTTCTAGGGTTCCTTCTCTCAACAATGATGTCCCAATAGAATATCTAATGATATGGAGGGTTTACCCATGTTAATAAAGTGTTGGGGAATTGAAATCAACATATAATAACCATTAGAACTTACTTTGAATAGTGGAGGGACCATTAAGGAGTTAGGTTTTTGAGAACTCCCCTTTCTAGAGCAAGTTTTTATGCTTTGAGGTTGTGGGGGACGAAGTAGGTCTTTAAAAATGACTTCCCAAATGCGCCCCCATGCACCTGTAGGTCTAACCGTGCACCTGACCACGCAAAATGGCAAGAACACTGCCACATGTGCGCGGCCTCCCTCGGGCTGTGCATATTGCACACTGTTCTTTAAAACGGGCGTAACATTTTGCACAGAGATCCGTTCGGGCCCTATAATATATCATTGGAATCTATATCAAAGTCCTACAACTTTCATGTTTTGAGTTTTACCAAATACCTTACACTTTTTTTACTAAACCTCATGCAAGACTGGCCTTTTGTAAACTTCGTAGATTTTATCGAATCTTATATGCCTCATTCTTCGTCTTGATTCTAAAATAACTATTTCCACCCATAATCATCCCTCTAGGACTTCATATGTCTATAATATCATATTAATACTCATTTAACACATCCACACCTAGTCCGAATGTATGGGCTGTTACAAGAATATCCATGGGCGAAGGTAGAGTGAAAGAGAGATGTTGAATGGGGACTATAGAATGTATCGATATGAGGATGACAACTTCGCTTTTAAGAACTTTAAGAATTCACAGTATTAGGTTTAGCAAGTGAATCTAGTATTCAAAAATAGAATCGTAGATTTTCTGGATTGAAAATTTGGAGAAATTGGTAGTTGGAAAAGTGAAAGAGGAGACATGAGATATCCATGGGCGAAGGTACAGTGAAAGAGAGTTGTTAAATGGGGATTATAGAGTGTATCGATATGAGGATGACAACTTATACATACGTGTTAATGAAGTGCATGCTTTAGTGATTTTTATATAAAGGACATAAGAAACACTACATTTACCGCAATGCCACTGTTCGCACACATGTTCGTACCCCAACTCCCATTTCTATATAATAGTAAATATCATGAACCTCATAGCCTTTTTCACTTTGGTCGTATTGAGGCAAGAAAACATAGGTTCCCTAGTAATGGATTATATTCTTGTGACCATTGAAGTTGTCACTGGTAACTTACTTTTGAGTGTGGACCTTTTATAAAATTTTGTTCTGAAAACTGAAGTCTTGTTAGTTTGATAATTGCACATTCTCCTCACTAGTTTCATTAAATACTACTTCTCATATCGCTGCCTTTTTACTTTAGCTTTTTCTGTTTACTGATTTTGGTGCTTCCACAAAGCTGCAATTACATGTTAAAAAGACAGCCCAGTGCACAAGGCTCCCCCTTTCACATATTGTTCGGGGAAGGATAGCACATCAAGGAGTGTGATGGAGGCTGCTTACCCTAACGCAAGTATTAGTGGCTGCTCCTATGGCTCGAAGTGTGACAGACACTTTACCATTGTTTCAAGCCTCCAAGGCCGCAAGATAACAAAATGAAGATTGCAACAAAATTTTGAAAATTTAATTGAGAAACACCAGCTATGACATTTGAAAGTTAAATTTAATTAATGAGCCCTTCAAAAACAAGGATAAGCTCAGATGAAAAAAGGGAATAGTCGGCGTTTTTACGAACCAAGATAAGTTTGAGATCAAATGCAGCAGCATTACTAAAAACGGCTATTTTTCGACCGAAATTTCCGACAGAAAAAATTAGTCGGAAATTTCCGACGAAATCGGTCGGAATATGCATAAAAGGATTTTTTAATTTTTAATAACAGTTACGACTAATATTCTGTCTATGTCCATCGCAAATTTTGGCAGAAAATTCCACCTTACTGTTAGCGACCAATTCGGTCAGAAATAATTAAAAATAAATAAATAAATATATAAAACTAGCGACCGATTCGGTCGGAAATTTTTAGTAAAACGAGGTTGACTACTTTTGAATAAATTACCGACCAAATCGGTCGGAGAGGTTTTTAAAAAACCCTTCCTTTCCCTCTTTTCTTTTTTCTCTCTTCTCTCTCGCTCAAACTTCCCCCACCCAAACCTGCCGCTTCCATCAACGAGCAACAGTCACCAGCGCTGCTGCAGGTCCGTCGAGACCCTCCACTACCCAAGTAAGTTTCCTTCGTCTGATTTCATGATTTTTTTTAGCATTTTCCATGATTTTATTTTAGGGTTGTGAGGCGTTTTCCATGATTTTATTTTAGGGTTGTGAGAGATGATAGTTTGTGGCTCTATTAGAAGACAGTTAAATGATAGTTCGTATATGGGGTTTGTTTTGCTTTTGTTTAAGGATCTGTTTTGGTGTAATTGGTTAAAGAGATCGAGAGTATTGTGACATACTGTGAAATAGATAGCAGACTTAACAATTCAGTCATTTAACAAAAACAGTAAAGACAATATTCCAAGATTTTTTTTCCTTCTTTGACCCAAAAGATGTTTGGAAGTAACAATTCTTACAAATAGCATAATTATTACATGGAAGTCAAGTCCTTAGGCCAGATTTATGGCTTACCACCAAAATTTGCTGAGAAATATCATTCATCCAGATTCTTCGTACATATTAAAGTATGCCAAAAAGAAAATAAATCTAGCATTTTGCTACAAAATCCTCCTTGCATGTTTTTTTTTCAAGTGAAGCAATTATTTAAAGGAACTAACCCCTAGCTCAATACAGCAACAGTAGTAAGGATATCCCACCTGCCCCCATTATATACTAGGCCAGTTGTCAACAAGAAGTAAGACATTTAGAGCATTTGGTTTAGTGTTGTTTGTAGCACACAGGTGCTTAATTTAGTCTGTCTTTTATAGATAGTTACTGAAAGATTGAGGTAGAAAAAACTAGTTCTTGGAGTGTATAAGTAGATATCGAAATGAAATTTGTTGAGTGCACTTTCGAGAGAAACATCTATACCAAGCAAAATTGTTAGAGATGGAACACTTATGTTTACTTATTTAGGCTTGCAGCACTGGTTTGAATCCTTTCTTGAACAAGTACATTGAAATATTCGAGTCGTTGGTGTTGACGAAACTTGTTTGAGTCGTTACTAGTTTACTTTCTTAAAGAGGTTGTTGGGTGGTAAATTTCATAAATTGATAAAAGATGACTTAGATTGTTTTGGTATTTCCTTATTGTTAGCCGGTTTAGATTTCATATCTTTGCTTTAATATTGTTTAAAACTAGCCTCTTGTTTCAGTGCAAGCCCAGCCATTCTTGTTTGCTACTTTGCTTGAATATATAAATGTTCCCATCCTTTAAATATCTCATTTACAGATTTCTATTTGTGTAGATGGAATTTTTGCATCGCAGATGGATGTATAATAAATATCATCATAATCGTGTGGGGTTGAGGGATGAATTTACTAAAGGAGTTGCTGAATTTATTGCTAAGGCTCAAACACTTGATGATTTTCTTATTGGAGGAAGGATTAGGAGTCCTTGTGTGAAATGTAAGTGTGTTAAGTTATTGAAATCGGACGAAATTAAAGTCCATCTCTACAAGAAAGGGTTTGTAGAAAATTATTATATATGGAATGTTCACGGGGAGAATCACGCTAGTTTAGAAGATGTTAATTTTCATAATTTTTTTGGTGGTGAGGGTAGCCCCATTGTGGATCATAATGTTGAAAATTCTCGATAAAATGAAATGATGAGGGATGATTTTGGGACGTTTCCTGGGGTTCAATCCGAACCAAATGATGAGGCTAAGCGTTTCTATGAACAGTTAGTGGAAGCTAATCGTCCATTGTATGAAGGCTCGGTGCATTCCAAGTTGTCTGTTGCGGTTAGATTGCTAAGTATTAAATCGGATAGTTCTATTTCCCAAGCGGGCATGGATTCTATTATTGGGCTTATGAATGAACTTAATCCGAGTAACATTGACTTACCAAAAGATTTCTACACTGCTAAGAAATTGGTTTCTAAGTTGGATCTTTCATCGGAGAGAATTGATTGTTGTGAGAAAGGTTGCATGTTATTCTATAAGGATGACGCATCTCTAGAGAACTGTAAATTTTGTAATCAACCTCGTTTTAAGGAAGTCACAAATACCAATACAAAAAGAAAGTTCCAGTTAAAGTGGTGCATTACTTACCTCTTATACCTAGGTTAAAGAGGTTGTATGCATCAATGAGCTCTGCTCCTCATATGAGATGGCACCATGAACAAAGAAGGCCACCTGGTATTCTCTGCCATCCGTCAGATGGAGAAGCATGGAATCATTTTTATAGGGTGTTCCCCGAGTTTGCTAGTGAACCAAGAAACATTAGGTTGGGATTATGCGAAGATGGATTTACTCCATTTTTTGTCTATGCTGCACCATATTCATGTTGGCCAGTGTTTGTTACTCTTTATAATATTCCGCCCGATTTGTGTATGACAAGTCCATATCTATTCCTAACTTGTATTGTTCCAGGTCCACGCGATCCGAAAAGTTTGATTGATGAGTTACAATTATTATAGCATCAAGGTGTGGAAACATATGATATATCAACCAAACAAAACTTCAGATTGCATGATGCTTTGATGTGGACTATAAATGATTTTCCTGCTTATGGGATGTTGTCCGGGTGGTCGACTGCTGGAAAGTTAGCTTGCCCTTGTTGTATGGAAGACACTAAAGCATTTACTTTGAAATATGGATGTAAAAATACATGGTTCGACTGCCACCGTAGATTCTTTCCAATAAATTATGAATTCAAGAGAAATACAAGTGCATTTATGAAGAACCGAACTGATTTTGAAGAGCCACCGGCCTGCTTGTGTTCAGAAGAAATTTGGAACAGAGTAAGGTATTTGCCTAAAGTAACAGAGTCTCCACCATCTAAGATACCAGTTTATGGTGTCACACACAACTGGACTAAACGGAGCATATTTTGGGAATTACCTTATTGGAAGCACAATCTTCTTCGGCATAATCTGGACGTCATGCATATCGAGAAGAATTTTTTTGACAACTTGTTTAACACTATTATGGATGTTACTAACAAGACCAAAGATAACTTGAAGGCCCGGATGGACTTAAAGTAATATTGTAGGCGAAGTGAGTTGTATCTGGCATACTTTAACAACAAGATTCAGAAGCCCAAAGCCAGTTACACGTTCACCTTGGATGAGAGAAGAGAGATTTGTAGTTGGGTTAATAATTTAAGGATGCCTGATGGGTACGCATCAAATTTATCCAGGTGTGTTGACATGAAAGAAGGGAATTTGGCATCAATAAAAAGCCACGATTGTCATATTTTCATGGAAGCATTGATGCCTATTGCGTTCAATGCATTGCCTGATCGAATATGGAAACCGATTACAGAGATAAGTTTTTTTTTCAAGGATTTGTGTTCTAGCACATTGAGGGTAGAGAACTTAATTTATATGGAGAGTAACATTATCTTAACTTTAAACAAACTGAAAAAAATTTCCCTCTTGGTTTTTTTGATGTAATGGAACATCTTGCAATTCACCTTGCACAAGAGGCACGACTCAGAGGGCCAGTTCAATGTAGATGGATGTATCCCTTCGAGAAGTAATGAAATTTAATCATTTACCTTTGGTATTTTCTTTAAAGATTGTTTCGCCTAAGAATAACACTATGCAGGACCATTGGCAAATGTAAACGGACTATAAAAAATAGATCAAGAATTGATGGTTCAATATGCGAGGCATATGTGGCTAAAGAAATATCTTATTTCTGTTCATACTATTTTGAAAGAGATGTGCCATTTTTGAGAAATAGACCGAATCGGCATGACGATGGAGGCAAAATCGATCCTTTGGCACCACCCTTTTCCATTTTTAATCAACCAGGTAAAGGAGGTCCAAAAAATAGTCCGAGGCGAAGGCTGTATGAGATGGAGCTAAAGTCAGCTATAACACATACATTGTTAAATTGCCCCGAGGTCCAACCTTATTATAGGTAAGTATATATTCGTATATATTACGGACTTTTATATTAAATCTACCACTGATTTAACTAATAAATGTTATAATGGCAGTTACTTTGTGGGTACATATGGGCAAGATGTTGTTTATCCCAAGTTTTTATAGTGGTTTAAAAAATTTGTAAGTATTACTTATTATTTAACATGATTTTTAATATATGTAAATTAATTATATATACAACAACAACTACCTAGTAAAGTCCCACAAAGTGGGGTCTGGAGAAGGTAATCTGTACACAGACCTTACCCCCACCCCGAAAGGGCAGAGAGGTTGTTTCCAATAGACCCTCGGCTCAGGAGGACGGGAATAAACACGAAAAGACAATATACTAGTAACTTCCAATATAAATTAATAGCATAAACATAAAACCATGAAAGTAATAACATAAACATAAAAGCCATCGGATAAGTGACAAGCAATATACCATTAATTATATATATATATATATATATATATATATATATTTAAAATTCTAAATTATATTTAATTATATATATAGGTTCATGATCCAGCTAATGGCATTAAAGACCAATTTTTACGTGATATAGCTTGGGGACCTGACCCTAGAGTAAGAATGATGTCTAAATACTTGGTCAATAGGTACAAGTTTCATATAGAAGAATGGTCTGATGGAAAGAAAACCAATAATAGTGGGGTGTGGGTGAAAGGTTATGTAGATGTTGATTATTATGGTGTGCTTCAAGAGATTTCAGAATTGGAATATGTTGTAGGTTGGCCGAAGAAAAAGTTGGTACTCTTTCGATGTAAATGGTATGATCCAACACCGAATAAAGGTACAAAGGTGCACGCTCAATACAAAATAGTTGAAATTAAACACACGGGGCAATATAGAATTTATGTTCCCTTTATTATTGCACAAAAGGTGAAACAAGTTTATTATGCTCCTTATCCTTTGAGCAAGAATAAGTCTGCATGGCGGGTAGTTTTGAAAACAAAGCCCGTGGGTAGAGTGGTAGTCAAAGATGCATTAGATGTGGCATACCAGAATGACATTTCAAATGTTGAATCAATAATGGATGATGAATTAGCAGATGACTTGCAGCATAATGAAGGAATATATGAAGAATTTGATCTTTCTATCCTTGCTACAAATGAGGACCAAGATAGAGGTGTTGAACATGAAACAAGTGATGAGGAAGAATTACTAGATGAAAGTGAAACAAGCGATAATGAAGATTTAGATGATTACTATGAAGATAGCGATGAGGATTGAGCAGGAGCAGTAATTACTTTATTTAATCTATTTAAATCCCTAATTAAGAACAAGATTTTGTCTTGAAGCAAATCCATATTATTTGATATTTGCTAGTACATGTTTACATACATCAATAAAAATAGTTACATTTCCATCTTACGTGGATTTAATAAAGTCAGTCAAACTCGAGAACTCTTTTCCATTTATATTTTTGTTGATTAATACCAAGAATAGACAAATCCTTCCTCATAGGAGGAAAATCCAAGCAGATATGGTTTTTCTTTTATTGGCAAGATTCAGGTAGCAGGGGCTGAAAATATGTGTTTTCTTTGTTATCCTTGTGTATTAATAACTTGAAAATGTTAGTTGAAGACTATTCTGTATTTTTTTCCTCCTTTCATGCTAAGCATTCTTTCAAGTTTCAAGTTAGAAACAACAACATTGTCTTTATTGTCTCCTAAGGGATCCATCTTGTAGTTGTAGATGTCAGTCGATAAAAGGGATTCTTGTTGTAGATTCAAGGATGTTATTGAAGAGAGATAAGTGGTTTCAATTTGATGCAGTCATTCTTTTCATCTTACTGTTTTAGCATGTTAGTTAACAATGTGAATAATTGTTATGTCATGTGGTTTACTCTGTCCGGATAGTTTTACTCATGAAAGATTCTGAAAGATAAAGCTTAAAGCAGAGACAAAATATACTTAGTTTTTCTTTACACTTGAGTTTATACTTTTGGTATTAAGTACTGCTATAACCATAGGGCATTTCATGACACATTGGTCTTCTCTATGTCTAATGTGAACGAGACAACTGAAATCACATATAAATCATGGCTTGCACATCTATTTTTATTACACAACTCCCTATATCTAGATCATCATTCTGAAATGATGTCAAATGCAGACAACAGATATGTTTAGAACCTACTTTCTGCAAGAAATGCTTGATGGAAAGCAAACAAAATACCACTGCTTTTGTCTTAGTGAGATGATGATAATATTGCTAAACATTTGATATGATGATAATATGGTATTTTTTGTTTTGTATTTTATGATTATATTACAGATATGGCATCTAAGGGGAAGGAAAAGATGAAATCTAAGAAGAAAAAATAATATGTTTCAACTTCTTCAACTATGCCAAATATAAATCATCCTCTTCCTCATCCTCCTAAGTGGACTTCATTGCCATCTACCATGTTCACTATCCCCCCTCCATCTAATAATTCAGTTCAGTATTATTCTACGCCTGCCAAAGACAGTCAAAGTAATACCATTTTTAACTTTGTACCCACACCTTCTATACCATCATCTTCACCGGGTTTTCATAGTAGTCAGCATGGTGGCTTACCAGCTGTTACACCCTCGGTCTTTTATGGTAGTCAGCATACTGGCTCACCAGTTGTTGCACCCCCGAGATTTTATGGTAGTCAGCATATTGGCTCACCAGCTGATGCACCCCTGGGCTTTCATGGTAGTCAGCATACTGGCACACCAGCTGCTGCACCCCCGAGCTTTCATGGTAGTCAGCATACTGGCTCATCAACTGCTGCATCCCCGGGCTTTCATGGTAATCAGCATGATGGTTCGTCTTTTGTTTCTCCATCATCTTCCAGCCCATCATCATCATCATCCATTCCCAGCATATTTAGGTTGGATATTGGAGGCTCTTGCCCAGATACATCTAGTGTTGCTTCTGCACCATCTAGGAGACGCAGGCAGAATCTTTGAGGGGGTGTACAATTTGATAGTTATAATCGATTGATAATCGTCCCCCACAAGAATGGGTAAGAAGGTTCTTATACTAATATTTATGTTTTGAATGTACTTTTAGATATGTTAACATCAAGGAATATTTATTTGCAACTAAAACTTTTGAACTTTTAATATGTATATTAATTATATATATGTTAACTTTAATGCAGATTTTTGCCATCCTTTTAAACTACACGTTTGATTACAAATTCTATGAAGTCATTTTATCATGAGTCGTGAACTTCTTGAAAAAAGATACCGTACAATATCAGAGAGCAAATGTGGAATCAATTTAAGGTAAAAAAATAATTATATTTATTTAATAATTATTGTCTTCATCTAATGTTACTTTTTTATATTGCAGACATTGTGTACATGGCATCTCCAGCATCAAAATGCAATAAATATTATTTTCGAGAAGAAAGTTGGTATAAGGATTAAAGATACTTTGTTTGCTGCTCGGACTGCCGGTGAAATGCCGGACCGGTTAAGAAAAGATATTTGGGATAAACTTCTTGAGATATGGAATACCCCAGAATGGAAGAAAAAGTGTGAACAAGCAAAGGCGAACCGTGCCTCTAATAAAGGTGGCTCGTTGCACACAGGAGGTTCGATTACTTTTGAGGCCCATAGACTGAGAATGGTAATTACTTATAAAAAATTTCTTAGTATTACATATAGATTTTACGTTTGTAATGTCTAACTCATACTTTTTCTTATGAAGGAAAAGGAAAGAGGGCGAGATATGAGTGACGCAGAGGTCTTTGAGGAGTTGCATAAGAAAAAGATGAAGGATGGTACAAGAGGAGACTGGGTGGAGACGCGTGCGTCAGACAGACATTTAAAATTCTAACTTCATAATTATTTATGGTTTATTAATATTAGTTTATTTACATGATAAGAAGAAATATAGGATATTTCTAACTCCTGCATTCTTTTCTTTTTCTTAGCTCTTTTTCCAGCTCTCGAGCTTAGTGAGTTGGTAAAGTATCTTGGCTGGTTTGGTTTTGGGCTAGCCTATTACATGGGATAGAGTTGTTATTGCATTATATAACATCAGGAGTAGTACTGTTACGATCCATGTGAGCCTCATTTTGGACATTATCAAGATTTGGCATTATATGAGTAGGTTTCTCTTGGATCATGGTAGTTCGAACCTCCTTGTTCTGGAAATCAATCTCCATAGGAATTTGTCCAGAGATATCCTTTATATCATCACTTCAAGTATAACAAAAGCTTTCCTTTTGCAATGAAGCTTAATTTTATACTCTCATACTGTCTGTTTACAAAGGCTATCTGAAACTACCTTTTGCATATGTTATTGTAAGGACAAAACAAAACAGGCAGTGGGCTTGTTGCATTAAATTCTAATGTGGGAAATTCTCTTCAAAAGCTGAAACCAACAGCATTTTGGAATAAAACAAACTATATATCTATCTTTTATATTAAAATAAAGTAATTTTGATAGTTTTACTTATTTTAAGTGAATTGTTAGTGGACAAGTTAAAATGCACAATAACTAATTGAATGTTAAATGTGTTTAGTAGGATATCACAAGAACCCATATCCTGTCTCCTTGACCTTTCAGTTTGTAATGTTTGAGTATTCTAGTGTTATTATTATAATATGTAACTGCTATTTCTAATCATGACTATTACCTAACTTGTTGGTAGTTAATACTATCGCCTTTCAAGTGGTTCATTAGAATTACCAAAGAAATTCTTTAGTTTCTGAATATAGAATGTCGGAGTTTGATATTTTGGGTGAAATTACAATCTTGTTTCTAATAGTAGTACTTTACTTCAAGTTTTAATTCTTGTATGTAGCATTGTAGTGGAACAGAATATCCTAATTTGCTCAGGAGAGTTTTGAATCGATTAGATATGAATCAAACTTGTTAAATAAACTGCAACTTTATACTGATATCATGGTTGTATGTCCAAATCCTTTACTTTCTTTCATTATTATACGTGGGACATGCACTGAGTTACGATTCTGAATCTTTAATTAAGAAGAGAATTGCTTGGCAAACAAGAATTTTAATAGTTGAATCTCAAATATTTAAATACTCCGAGTCTCCAAGAACAATTGTGCGGGATGCACAAGATCATGTAACATTTAGTAGGATATTGTTTGATTTATTAATATTAGTTTCTTTACATTATAATTATGTTTTTCATTTCAGGAAGATTATCAAAAAAGGTTGGAAGAATGGCTACAAACTCAGCCTCCTTCAACTCAAGCAACACCTGATGATATGGCTTCAATGTGGACACAGGCAGCGGGCAGAGTAAACAAAGGCAGATTCTACAAACTAGGAGTAATGCGTCCTAAGGGTCTTCCAAACCTACTCTTAGCCAATTATTCTCCTCAAAATCAAGAACATATGGAAAATATGAGAAACGAGATTTCGTGAATTGAAGCAACGATTGGACTCCCAAAACGGAACAATTGCCAAGATGTATAAATTCATAAGTAAACATGGGCATGATTTATCTAATGATGAACAAACTGAATCTGATGTGTAGTAGTTTAGTTGTGATGTTTTGGTTGATTGGTAAACTTGATTGTGAGAGACAACTTTATGTATTGCTTTTAAACTTGAATGTGGGCTACTATTTGGATGTTTTTATGCCTAAAATTGTTAGGTTTAATGATTGGCATTAATAGTATTAATGTATGGTTGGTTTAGATTGTTGATAATGTATGTTGGTTGCTATTTTTTATTTGTACTAGTTTGACAGGTGGTGTAGCTCGAAAGTGGGCAGGCAGAATTTTGCCCAGTTTTACACAAAATTCCGAAGAAAACTGTCGGACAACTGCCCAAATTTAACCATAAATTCACAGTTTTCCGGCCGTTTTGGTCGGAATTTTCTTTAAAAAAAATAAACAAAAATATATATTCACACATTTTCGACGGATTCTGTCGGAAAATAAATAAAATTTAATTTTAATTATTAGTTTCCGACAGATTCGGTCGGAAATGTTTTTAAAAAATTAAAGTTTATTTAATTTTTAATTATTAATTTTA
This sequence comes from Nicotiana paniculata, assembly GCA_005239505.1. Classification (NCBI taxonomy): domain Eukaryota; kingdom Viridiplantae; phylum Streptophyta; class Magnoliopsida; order Solanales; family Solanaceae; genus Nicotiana; species Nicotiana paniculata. The sequence continues at coordinate 14,103 of ML347606.1, read as the reverse complement.
TTTGTTTGACCTTCTAAAATTTCCGACCGAATTTGTCGGAAATGACCGACTGATTCGGTCGGAAATCATTTTCCGACCAACTTATTTCCGACCGACCAATTTCGGTCGGAAATACGTGATTTCCGACCGATTTCCGACCGTTCTGGCCATCGGAAATCTGCCGTTTTCTAGTAGTGCAAAGACATTAACCAGATCAGTTCCAACTTCTAAGTAAGACTGAGCGTTGAAGCTGTTGGATGCGGGAATAACGTCCCATATTTGTACTTGAAAAAAAAAAAGGAAGCTACATATGAAGTGTAGGGGCACTGTTATGATATGAGGCATTTTGTGAAAAACCATGTGTGCTTGGCGCCAACCGAATAATATCACATAATGTTACGAGTATCTTTGAGCTAGTTAGCAACAAAAATTATCTAAGTTTATCATCTTCTTGGATAAAATGTCAATATTGGTTTCTAGTTCTTTTGTGACGGGCTATAAAAACACCAACTACTTGGTAACAACAGATGGAATAAACAACAATTGATGGCTTTGAGAGCTACGGTTTGAGAAATAAATAAGTCCAGAAATTGAATGTGAAATCAGCAGCCGAGATTCCTAGTGCATGCAGTTTTGTATAAAGTGATACTATATATTAAAAAAACGAGCATACAGGAGACGCATGAGATTATAAAGTTCAGCTCCTAATCAAAACTTAAGGTGATAAAATTCAAAAATACTTCTGTGTCATTTGCAACATCTTGATGGATGTGGAAGTACTGCCTTCAAAGCATCTCATGATCAGAGAAATACACGAAATGTGGACTGCTCTCTAGAAGTGCAGAGATGCATAAATACTGTCCAGAAATGCAGAAATGTTGTGCATATATGATGGGTTACACTATCTGTTTATTTAATACTTCTGGAACAGAACATATGCTTTAAAGGCCTCTAGAAGTTCACACTGCGGCTGCTTTAGTCACACGTCTTCAAGATAAGTAACACTAAGGCCCCATTTGTTTTTTTAAGATTAAGACGTCTGAATCTGAATGCACATCTGAATATCAAAATGTGTATTAAGATTAAGACATTTGAATCTGAAGACACATCTGAATATATTAAAACATTAAATTCTAAGCTATAATATAACAATCATGTAAAATTTATGATCTCTTGCTTGCTCATAAAATCATTACAAGTTTCATCACAAATCACTGATGACATTCCTTCAAACACTACACTTCTGACTGAGGTCTTCCTCCATCTTCTGTTTCCAAGCCTGAATGGTACGCACATTAAATATACGGATTCCTTACCTCAACAGGAAATTTCACAAGAAATAGATCCAGAAGATTATATCAAACACTTCAAAGAGTGTGGTACTCTCCCCTTAGTTATGAGTGTTGGGTTTTTAAGCTTTAAATTAGCTTAAAAGAGGGTGAAGAGGAAATAGAGGGAAAACGAAATGTTTGAGTTTCCCTCCTCGATAAAGGGACATTGTCCCATACTAAAAAAAGGGAAAAGGTTTTTGATGGGCATATAAACAATTGCTCTTCTTCTAGCTCATAAAAAGTTGAGAAGAAGGCAAACTTCGCGCCGTCGTCGTCGCTCGGCTCGGTTTCGGCTTCGGTTCGGCTTCAGATTTAGTCAAATGATCGATTGATTAATTTTTGGACCAAATTTATTTGTTAATAGTAAATTTTAACAGAAATATTATTGAATATCCGTTTTAATAACAAAATATCAATATTAAATGAATATTAATATTAAATGCACGTAATATTAAACGTTTTTCTATTATTTGTTTTCCATTTCTCGGTTACAACTGAAAATTAACTTCCCTCTTGAATTTCCGGTTTATTGTTGCGTAAATAACCATATATGTTATGGTATTTATGCTATGGCCGTTTTGCATAAACAGCCATTCTGAAGAGTTGCATCTCTTCAATGTTCAGCCCAACATTGGCTATAAATAAAAGTCCATTCTCTCAGTATTTCCATACGATTTTGTGAGTTTTCCTCCTTTCTTCTGCATACTTTTAACTTCAAAGAAAGCAACAGTAAGTGTGATTTGCTACCTAACTTTGTGTTCGCTGAAACACTAGGGTTTGAAGTACCGTTACACCAGTGTGCAATTCGTTCTATTCTGGGAGGAAATAATCCATAACATTGGGTACTAGGAGGGGATTAAATTCCTTAAGGAAATACTGTGAATTCAGTGGGCTCGGATTAACTTTTGTTTCGTTTGCATTTCTATTTATATGTTATTTTATTTTCTCCAAAATTATTTTACAAATACAGTTTACTAACAATGAGCAACAAAGGAATTGACCCATATTAATCAAAATCTTAGTAGCTGTTAGGTTCAATAGTATAGGAGAAAACCTTTTTTCAGTGGTATAAGAGCGGGCAACCAACACCAAGTATGATACTAACAAATGAACATGCTCAGGTGTAAAAAAAATGAATCAGTAAAATGTATAACATGGAAAGAACATACCTGATAAGAGTCAAGGAGATGATCTTCCAGCCAATGGCGCAGCCACGAATCACGCCAAGGGTGTTCAACTTTTTTTTTTAAAATTCCTGATGAAGGGGTGCACCGAAAATTTTAAGTCAAACCATGCAGTATTAGCTAAAGATTTAGCTAAGAAAAACCACTATCAGCAACCAAAATTTGTTCATATATAATTCAACATGAAGTGAAGAGCAACCAACCACAAAACAAAAGAGAGAGAGAGAGAAGAGAAACCAACCCCTGGGAAGGTTGCGAAGGCAAACTTGTGGTGGTCGGTGACGACTGCGATGGTGGCACTGGCGGATGCGGAATTAGGCGGATAAAAATGTTATTAGTGGACTCGAACCTGTGCACTCCATCCCCAATTTGAACACCCGCTGTCATATTCATCTGTGTCAAGGGTGTTCAAAAATAATTATATACTTATATACAGTGGTATTTGACCTATATACATAGTTAATTTTCTGGCTAAGACCGCCCTTAGAACACTGTAGCTCTTCCCATGCCTCCAGCCCATCTGGAGGAGGTTGTATTGTAACTGTGAATGCACCATTTGCCATGTCTTCGTGTTGCAGTCTTTCAATTTGCAGGGCCGAATTGGCAACAGACCAGCTACACCTGATTACCTCAATGCTTCTTAGAGACGTAGCGTCTTCAAAAAGAGAAGGGAGTTCCTAAAGTTGCTTACATTTCGTTAAAACCAAACGTTCAAGCATAGGAAAAGCATCTTCAAAGGCAGACCACTATGATATATTGAGGTTGTCCAATTCTAAGTACTTGAGTTAAGGGAACTCTGAATCTTTTACGGCCCATTCATCCCCTTCAAAGTCTCTCAGAAGTAACTTTAGAATCTCCAAGTTAGGCAGTTCTCTAATGCTCGAAATTTGGCTCCAAGGCAGACGAAACTTTGACAAAGTCGATTCCCTTAGTCTTGAGGGGAAACTGAAGACATGTGGAAGTTTAGCTGGATAGCTGTTGGAAACAAGCTGAAGAGACTTAAGACAGCTTAGAAACTCTAATCTGGGGAAATGTACCCTTCACTTCTGAATAACCAAATGTCCCCGAAAATATGCAACTTAGCTTTCTCAAATTTGGCATCTTTTTTAATATTATTTCTGCATCTTCACCACAAGAGAGACGTGGAGTGGAAAACGTTTCCAAATTATCCAGCTGGTAGTTAGCAAGAGATTCACTCATGTTCTCATGCAGATTGAATGAAGCACGACGTTTTACAAGCATATGCCTCAATTTGACCATCTTCAAAAGAGAAGAAGGTAATATCACCTCTCCACCCAATCCTCTTACCACAAAAGTTTCAAGATTCCAAAGCTTAGCTATGGATGAAGGAATTGAATTTGCATCAGTTTGAACAGAAAAGTATCTCATATGAATTAGATACTGTATCTCACCGGGAAAAGTACCACCTATGTTAAATGATTCTAAATCCAACACTTTAACAAGTTTGAAGTTGTCGAAGATGAAGGAGATATCATGCGGCCATGACAAGCTGTCCAAATCAATCACATTGAATATTAAAGAGCGAATGTTCGAGCGAGATGGCTGCCACAGATCAATCTGATCCTGGGAAGAATGAACAAATAACCGATATTCCTCAGGCTTTTCATGAAACATATCCTCTCCGTTGAATCTAGTTCAGAAAAAATAATAATATAAGCCCCTGAAAATGAAAGTTAGGATAAAAAATAATATAGTAGAATCAGTGTAGTTCTTATACCTATTAATCCGCATCAGGAAATTCTCTTATTATTTGGCCTTTTCGAAGCAGAATTGATGCAACATATTATGAATGCAGCATATTTTCACCTAGCCATTTGGTCTCTTCTTCATGCCCATCACAAAATTTCTCCTAATAAGATCTTCCAAAAGAACTTGTGCAGCATCTTCTGGTGCTTGTACAAATCCTTCTGATAGCCACAATCGAGTCAATTTAGAGACTTGAATATCCTTGCCCTTCAAAAGTCCTCCAAAATAGAGAAAATAAGGCTTCATATGATCTGGTAAATTCTTGTAACTGAATCCAATTATAGGCATGCTCTCTCCCAAGCTATCCATGTTTTGCGCACCTAAACTTTCTTCTACTCAAAAATCCGCTTTCTTCTTTTTCTCTTTCAAAATACCAACAACTAACACAATGAAGAGAGGCAACCCTCCACAACTTTTTGCTAACCGAAATCCCACATCTCTAAGTTCAGTTGGACAGCTCTCTCCTTGAAACACCTCTTTCTGTAACAATGTCCAACTTTCATCATCTCTGAATAAACGAAGATGATAGGATTTACTTTCACAAGTCTCACTAACAACTTCATTTACAAGCTTAATATTCTCAACAACTTTACAGATCCGAAGAACTTTCTACCAGAGAGGATGAGAACTGGTTAAGCAAGAGTCAATGACGAACTCCGCCTTGTATGCCATTTCAGTAACACTTGTTACAAGACCATAAACTTCATCATTCTCGTCATAGTTTTCTGCAAAATGATCACTTAAACAAAATAAGACCTCCTTAACAGATCCGATCTGATGCTTCATCTCAATTATACAATCGAGCTTAGAACACAACAGCTCATCCAATTTTTCCAAGAAGCAATTGAGAAATCCTAATCCGTTTGTCTTGGGGAAGCTATTAGACCAATCTGGAACTTTAGGAATGATCATTTTGACCTCTGCCTCCACAAACTTGAGCAATTGTTTGACATCAGAGAGATGTAACATGTAATACCAAGCAGGTCTGTAACCCCTAATGGAGAAGAAACAGACATACTTCGTACGGTCATTGACACCTTGAACACGTTTCACGAGGTCTTGGAGTTCTTGACGCATATCGTGGTATTGTACAATATCTGCAATAAATGAGCCCAAGTACACTAGTTGTTTTTTGATTATTGGGATTCGGTTCTTCAGAAAAGAGATTGAACCAGCATCGCAGTCAAGCACTCTTTCCAGGTGGTTCAATAAAAAGTTGATAAGGCTTTCAACATCTGTCAAATTCGTGTTGCACAATGATGCATCCAGAAATTGAAAGCATACTTCTCTGACTGCTACCTTGACAGACTCGATCTCCTGTAGGAAATCAAATATTTTCCCAGTGTTGATTCCATCCATAGAACTCTCATAGCTAAAACTGCTAATCAGTGCTGCCTTGTGAACAGCCACTTCGGCACGCATCAGCAGATCATCCAATTTTTCAAGTTCCGTCTGTTGCCTGAGAAGATCTATGAGAAAGGCTCTAAAGAAAATAAGCTCTTCATAAGCATTTTCCATCAGATCCCAAATTGGAGCTTCCAGTGTGGCTTTGTGTTCTAGCAGATTTGTCCAGCTTTTCTCATATTTGATTAGCTTAAAAGCCAAAGTCAAAAGCTGAAGCGAAAGATTGACCTTCCTGCTTTTGCTGCTATCCAAAGCCTCCTCATAAGATAAACGAAGAGCAGCTTCGGCCTCAATTGCTAGAGTACCCATATCTGCCAAGAGATCATTTTGCTTCTTGCTTTCAAAGAACTGAATTGGAGGATGAACAAACAATGTTACCAAGACCACAACCCGTGGTAAAACCTTTTCCCCTTATCTTTATCATTAATTTTCAGATTGGCTTCATCATTTAGCAGCAGATTTTCGAGAATATATTCATAAAACGCCATAAAAACTTCATCGATCTTCGAGCTATCAAAATAGGATGATTTCGTTGAGGATCTCAGCATGGTGAAATAAGAATTAACTGTTTCAAAGTTAATAAGAAGAAATTTCAATAGATTGATCATACGATGATCTGGTGTAGATGATGATGCAGAACTACTGGGACACATCTGTGTAATCGCTGCCTTAAAAAACTTATACAAAAGAAGCAATTGACAATGACAGATAAATTCTCATGTTTATTGTTCTTTCTCTTTTTTCGATAGATAGTATAATTTCCCTCTAGAAATCAATTGATGTATAGAGTCCTCCGTCCAATTCGTCGCCAACAGAGTAAGACATGAGGATAGACGCCGGTGCGGTCACAGATCGAATTAGGGTCAAAACATCAGTTATCTGAGTTTGCTCTTTGCACTGCTCCAGTGAATCCATGAGAAAGGTTCTGATGAAAGTCAGTTCTTCCCGAGAATTAACCATCATGGTGTTTTGAGAATGTAGAATCCTTAACTGCGTGACCTCGACAAGGAAATGGTTAAACTTCACTTGCAAAGGAAGAATCACATGGTCTACTTAAGTCGTTCGTGATGTTTTAGACTTCAGTACCAGATACGTTATTTTGTGTAGTACCTATTTTTCGAGTGATGTCTCAGTAGAAGAATTTGGTTCTTCTCCGTGTTTCAACTACTACTGTTGCGGAATAATAAAAAGCAGTAAAGTAAAAATACAGAGATTTTTACATGGTAAACACCTGGTTCAAAAGGTAAAAAAACCACGACCTACTCCTCAGTAGGATTTGCTCAACTCTTCACTAAAAACTCTGAGCCAAACGGACTTACAAAATAAACTCTTTTGTAATCCTAAGGATTAACTCTAACCCTTTGTAGTAACTAGCCCCTAGCTAATTTCTACACACCTCAAGTTAACTCTAACTTGATCAATACTTACCTATTACAATTGCTTCTATGAAAGCTGAAAGATACAAAATAAACTCTTTTGTAATCCTAAAGATTAACTCTAACCCTTTGAAGTAACTAGCCCCTAGCTAATTTCTACACACCTCAAGTTAACTCTAACTTGATCAATACGTACCTATTACAATTGCTTCTATGAAAGATACAAGATTAAAAACTCCTACTACAATCAACTAGACTCAATAAACAATCACATGGAACTGGTTCTTCTAGTTGAATTGTAGCCTTTGTATTGCACAATGATTCTGCTAGCAAAAATAACTCTGGGAATTTTGCTTTCAGATTTTGATTCACTTCAACTTTGTACATCTTGAATTCCAGCAGAAATACATCAAGTATTTATAGAGTCAGTCGTTGAGCTTGTCTTCCAATTCCAGTTCAACTCTACCTAGGTGAACCAATTCGAATCAAACTCAACTTCCTTTCTTTTGTTACTCTCCTTGCTGAATTCGTCTTCAATTAATCAGATCAATTTGCAACCTTTTCGTATTAGGAGACAATCTCTTGGTTCATTGATATTTCATATTCAAAACATCTCCTAAGCATATACGGTTCATGTGCCAGCTAGTTAGTTTAAGATGTGTGCTCTGATGGACCTGGTTCAACTGGTCAGCCTTTTGTCAATCTTCAAAACTATGCAGTGACATGGGTCAGCAAATTCCCCTTTTTTGATGATGACAAACTCTGTGCTTAATCTTGTATACACTTCAAAGAACTTTGTATGGTTTTGAACATTAATCATAGAGAATCCAGGTTCATTAGGTTATAAATATCACTTTAAACTTTAAAAATAATTTGAAAAGTTCAGCACAAACTAACTTCCCCTTTTTGGCATCATCGAAAAGTTTGCAAAATGATATACTTACCAGTTTTATTAATTATTACTCATGACCATTGAGGCAACTGCAGGTGCAAAGCATGATTAATCAACACAAGAAACCAATAAATGTTAGCTAACTCAGAAATTGAGACAAGTCAATAACTAAACGCAAAATTCATTGATAAGTAACAATAATCAACCACCACACAGAAAAAACAAAAACAACCAACCATGAGCAAAAAAAAAAGGAACTGAAACTGATAACTGGTCTTAAGATGGTTTAAGGAAGCTCTAAGAAGCCTAAGGATGGGAAGGTGCAGTGGAGGTTGTGGACTTGGAGTGTAGGAGAGACTGCATCTGCTGAAGAACACCATCGTTCTTTTCTTTCTCCTTTGCCAATTCAGCTCTAAGAGCATCCCGCTCTTCTTTAAACTCAATCACACGAGACTTTAAGGGAAGGATCTCCATATCCTTAATCTCGTTTTCTTGCACCAAAGTTCTAACTTTGCTGTTGACTGGTTGCTTCCTAGATGAAACAGGTTCATCCACAAGAACATTGACATTGTAGTCACATGTAAGCAAAGTTTCCTTCCCAAAATAATCTTTGGCCGTAGCCATCTCAGCCTTCTTTACTGGAACCCCAAAATGTGCAAGCACTGCTGTCAGCATGAAGCCATAAGGAATTGCGTGTGCCTTGGTTCCGTTCACCACTCTGTCAAGGAGTTGGATGATAAAAGCTGGCCAATTAATTTGCTTTCCCATGTACAAGCATTCCATCAAAGTAAGATCCATATAATTTGCCATGTGCCTTCTTTCTTGTCTAGGCAGTAGGAACTTAATGACGAACTCAAATAGTAGCTTGTGCTCGGGCTTCATCCCACTCTTGTAAACCGGCCTGGGTTCAATCTCCTTCTCACTATCACTAAACAACCTGGTGATGTCGATTGCTGAGGCCATCCCATCTAGACAAGTCCATCTCTGCCTTGTATAGTCCTCATAGACCTCAACTGGTATGTTAAGAATAACACCTAGTTCTTTGACATCAAAGGAAACCTCAATTCCTTTGCCCATAGACGTGACCCTGCCTTCCTTGACACTTGCATTCCCCATAAACTCTACCAACTCAGATCTTGCCAGCCTGCGTTCCATGCGAAGGACCAGGTCCTTCCAGCCTTGTACCTCTAGAGTTTCCATTAGATACTGCATACCAGGCTCCTCTAAATCCTTCACCATCTTTCCCTTTAGTATTGTTCTTTTTCCAAACATGGTAACCCTGTCAGTCACCACTCCAATTTCCTTCTCCTCTTCTCCACTCCAGTCTGCATCATCATCATAAATAACTTTCACTCTCTTTGACTTGGCCCTGGTCTTCTTAACAGATTTTGTTGGTGCGACAGACATCCTAGCTGACTTCTTTGAAGAAGCCTTAGACTTTGTGGGTTTTGGTGTCTCAGCCACACCTGGAGCAGGTTGCTCCTCCTGTTGGACCAGGTCCAACCCAGTTTCTTCAATCTCAATAGCCTCAACAGGCTCTCCAACTTTTGCTTTTCCTTTTGCTACCCTCTTCTTCTTGATCTCCTTCAGAGCCTTTTCTAATTTTTCTTCTTCTTCTCTCACAGTGCTACAAGTAGCTCTAACTTTTGGAGCAGAAACATCAGTAACTGCAGAAATTTTCCTTTTTTTTGAAGGAACTGGGTGAGTTGCCTTCTTGGGTTTCTAACTCCTTCTTCTCTTGGGGTTATAAGACTCCCCCAGTTTTTTCAACCTTTCCGCCAATGTTTCTTCCCCCGATGAACCAGGTTCATCTATAGCTTTCTTCAGATTTGCAAGACCTGCTGCAGCTTCCTCTACTATGCTTCCCCCTAAATTAGTGACTTCTTCTCCCATAGTTTCAGGAATGGGGCCACAAATAACCAGCGTGGCACCATCCTCCCTAGATCCCCTCACACCTTCTTCTCCCTTTCTCTCAAGAATTATTTCTTTTCTCCCATCCTTCTTTCTTCCAGGTATTTCAACATCAACAACAGACCCTAACAACATGAATCTTTTATCAGCAGAAGTAAGTTTAGAATCGATTTCAAGATTACCTTTTTCAGAACTGGTTGAACCAGGTGCTTCTTTCTTATTAGCTGATTTGAAGGACTCATTGGATGAATCTGACTTAGTGCCTTTGTCTTCTTTAATAAGATCCTCCAAGAATTTTTCCCTAGCCCTAGAAGCAACATATTTCCGGGCAAGAACTTTAACACGACGATTCTTGGAGGCAGGAGTAGGGTTTGGAGTAGGTTCAAGAATGGGTGTGTTTTCAGGGGATGATAGAATTTCTAGTGATTCGGAGCTGTAAACAGATGGAGAATTGGAGGCAGATTCAGAATTTCCTCCATCGTAATCACGATTAAGTGAGGAATTAGATGAGGAAGTTGGTGGAGGTGAAGACATTTTTTTCTTTGTTGAGAGAAAGGACGAGTTTTGCAGGTTTTGGGTAGTGTAATACGAGTTAATCTTGGTTTTAAGGAAGCTTTATGAAGAGAGGAATAATGATTACCTTTTATAACATATGGCCATTAATTTTACAACGGATAAAAATTTATTCAAGTGGAAGTCTAATGGTTGTAGGAGTGTCATTGATTTGACGGTTAAGTGTTCCCTATTTTTAGGCTAATTGAGTGTTGATGTGACTCCTTGGAACGGGTTCATTATGGATTAGTACAAAGACTTAGGAATGAACCAATTATGGATAGACTCCTGCTCATGTGTGACTGTAATTGAATTACTATATGGAGAAGAGTGTGTACCTTGTCAGTCAGATGAATCATCATAGATAAACCAGGTTCATCCTGTTTGGAATCTTTAAATTGCCTCAATTTACAAAGATAGATAAACATTAATAGTATCCAGGGAATCATATTAATACATGGCACATGAGTATGGCAATAAAGACATAACGCTGAGCAATTATTAATCTGATTAAGTACCTAATTAAAATTTTCTAGCCAAAAATTCATTTATATAAAAAATTTCTTTCTCTCCAATCAGGTGATCTTAATCATCCCTAATTCCAGCCTGTTTCTCTCAAAATGCTCCCTACTAAGTGCTTTAGTGAATATATCAGTAATTTGATGATCAGTAGCACAAAATTCGATTGAGATCATTCGTTTTTCATAGTTATCCCTTAGGAAATGGTGTCTAACATCTATGTGCTTAGTCCTTTTATGATGGACCGGGTTCTTCGTCATACTAATAGCACTAGCGTTATCACAAAATATTGGAATGCATCTCACATCAATACCAAGGTCTATGAGTTGTTGTTTTATCCATAACAACTGGGTACAGCATAAGGCTGCAGCCGCATATTCAGCCTAAGCAGTAGATAAAGCTACTGAATTTTGTTTCTTGGTTGCCCAAGACACAAGACATGAACCCAAAAAGTGAGCCATACCTGAAGTACTTTTCCTGTCAACCAGGAATCCTGCATAATCAGCATCAGCATATCCTACAAGGTCGAAATTACTACCTTTAGAATACCAAAGGCATAAATCAGTGGTGCCTTTCAAATATCTCAAAATTCTCTTTATTGTAGTGAAGTGGGACTCCTTGGATTTGCATGAAACCTAGCACACAATCCCACACTGAACACAATATCAGGTTTGCTGGCAGTGAGATACAATAGAGACCCAATCATCCCTCTATAAAGCTTTTGATCAACAGATGAACCAGATTCATCCGCATCTAATTTTGTAGTTGTGGCTATGGGAGTGTTTATTTCTTTTGAGTCTTCCATTTTAAACTTCTTGAGCAATTATTTCATATACTTTTGTTGGTGGTCATTGTTCCATTTGGGTTTTGCTTAATTTGCAAGCCTAAGAAAAAGTTTAGCTCACCCATCATACTCATCTCAAACTCACTTCCTATTAGCATAGCAAATTCCTTGCTCAATTTATCAGAAGTCGCTCCAGATATGATATCATCCATATATATTTGCACAACCAGAAGATCCTTACCTTTTTCCCTTAAGAACAAGGTACTATCAATTTTTCCTCGTTTGTACCCATGTTATAGCAGGAATTTTGATAATCTTTCATACCATGCTCTTGGTGCCTGTTTGAGACCATATAGAGCCTTGTCGAGTTTGTATACGTGGTCAGGTGACTCCTTGCTTTCAAAACCTGGAGGCTTCTTGACAAATACATCTTCCTTCAGATAGCCATTTAGAAAGGCACTCTTAACATCCATCTGATGAAGAGTGAATTCCATGTGTGCAGCAAATGCTATAAGAAGTCTGATTGCCTCCAGTCTTGCCACAGGGGCAAAGGTCTCATCATAGTCAATTCCTTCTTCTTGACTATATCCTTGAACAACTAATCTTGCCTTATTCCTTGTAACAGTTCCATCCTCATCGAGCTTGTTCCTGAAGACCCACTTGGTGCCAATTACTGATCTATCTAGTGGCCTGGGTACCAAGTGCCATACTTGACTTCTTTCAAACTGATTCAGCTCTTCTTGCATGGCATTTACCCAATCAGCATCTTGTAGGGCTTCCCCAATGTTCTTTGGTTCGATCATGGATAGAAAGGCATCAAATGCACACAGATTTTTCAAGGATGATCTTGTCTTGATTCCAGATGCCAAATCTGTTATGATGTTCTCAAGAGGGTGAGAACTCTGATATCTGTGTGGCTTAGGTACCAGTTGTTCATTCCTAGATGATTCCATGATGCCTTGTTGCTGTAGAGCAGGATCAGGGCCAGGTTGTATATGTTGAGTTCCCCCTATCATGATGCTTAGGGTAGTTGAACCTGGTCCATCACCTGTTCCACCTTTCATGCTTGCTTCAGTGTGATCACTGCTTCTTACCAGTCCAAGCTCCTCATCTTCAAGTTCCTGTCTCTCAACAAGAATGTTAGTTTCATCAAAGACAACATGTGTACTGTCTTCTACACACATAGTTCTTTTAGTATACACTTTATAAGCTTTACTATGTGATGAATATCCCAAGAATACTCCTTCATCACTTCTGGGGTCAAATTTTCCTAGAGAATCTTTTCCATTATTGTATACAAAACACTTGCATCCAAAAGCCCTAAAGTGGGATATGTTGGGCTTTCTCCCTTTTAAGTAATTCATAGGGAGTTTTCTCTACTAGAGGTCTAGTCATGCATCGATTGATTATGTAGCAACCAGTATTTATTGCTTCAGCCCAGAAGCTGTGAGGTAGTTTGCTAGATAGGAGCATGGTTCTTGCCATGTCTTCAAGAGTTCTGTTTTTCCTTTCAACAACCCCATTTTGCTGTGGGGTTCTAGGAGCAGAAAAGTTATGATTAACACCATGTTCATCACAGAACTCAGCAAACTTA
>ML347604.1:15010-61196 GCA_005239505.1 Nicotiana paniculata | reverse complement strand
GTTTTGAATATATGAGAAAACACACGGTTCTTCAATATTCTTTCCTCTCAACCTTGTGATTTTTTACAGCTTCTATTTAAGGTATAAGGATCTCTTAATAGTGTGTGGTCTTTTGAAAAAAACTGTACGAATTTGACAAAAAATCCTGTATCTTTCTTTTAATGTTGGTTGCTGGGGCAAGAAGAATACTGTTCCTACGCGAATTTTATTATTTGTGACTAACGGAAGTGAATACAGTACCTTTTATTGAGGGAAAAAAAAGAGAAGAAAACTAAAGCTTCTCCTGTCTAACGTTTCTTCTGTTGTTTGTTCCTCTTATTATCTTTAATTAATAATAACTATATATATATATATCCTTTTGCATTCCCGAGTTATTCTTTTTTTATTTGTCTCTTCTTTCCAGGATTTAAGCTAGATATCAAAACGTACAAAACTAGGTACTGAATCTTTTCTTTTCTAGCAGCGTATTTGAAGAGAGATATCATTAACTAAATTATTAAAAATATAGAACTCCAGCTATTATTTGAAAAAAAAAAGTTGTGTTAAATTAAATGTAGGAGTACTTGTAGTACTCATTACCTTTTTTTTTTTTTTGTGGTTAAGTGTAGTACTACTCATTACATGTCTCCCTTAATTTGAATCAAGAAGTGAAATGATTAATGAAATAAGGGTAATTTACATCATGGTAGACTCATGGTCTCCATCAGAGAATATAAGTCTGACCAACTGACTTAACATGGTTAATAGAACCTTTAGGGATAACCTCAAAAACGTCAAGTTAAACTCCATACTTCTCTTTCTTTCTCACAAAATCTAAAAGAATGCATTTCTTATGGCGAATGAGACTCATCAGAAGCAACTACGTTGAGTTCAAGGTAAGTATGTATGAAGCTCATACTCTTTCACTATTTTTACTTTCTACTTTAGGTGGATCTAATTAAGAGTACAATTCTAAAGTGTAGTTCTGGACACATGCATGTTTTTACGTTATAGACGAGGAATATGTTTGATCTCTGTGAGCTACTACTATCTTTTTGTGTAGAGATGGAGTAATATCATTTTTGACCGATATAGACATTATATATACGTTTACTTGAAAAATATACATGTCTGAAAAATATACTTGTCTGAAATATACGTGTTTGTGATCATGAATAGTTAAGAAAATTATAAAAGAAAAGTTAGGTTTCTTCCTTTGTCTTCTAGAGAGTAAGGTGTAATAATGAAGAAATATCCCCGACCGTATAGTCCGAAAACAAAATGAAAGCTGCTTAAGATCGAGTACTTGAGACTTGAGTTCCATTACCTCTATCTGTTGTCTTCTAGCTATACTGCCCTCTTTTCTAGTTTATGTGAAATTATTTCTTTACTAATTACGGTAGTTTTGTAAAAGAGAACTAACAGAATTTCATACTTTGAAATAATTTAAGTTAAAACTTTATTTTACTCTAACGAGAAGTTTTTATATAACACAAAGTTTTTGATGTAGTGACTTCTTTTTGCACAATCTTCTTTTCTTGAAAAGTTCTTTAGAATCCAATCCATTCATTCCATTTTAAAGTTAAAATTATTTTTAAATATATAAGGTAACATTCTTAGGGACAAACTACAAAAGAAAGTGTGTCATACAACTTAAAAAGATGAGTACCATTCAATATTCAAAATGGGGGGATAAAAAAAGCGAAAGAAATTTGTAATTAAAAGATGCATGTCATCGAGCTAGACTAATTAGAAGAAAGCTGAGTATATATCATTGTAGGCCAACTTAACCTTGTAGCATAAAAAAGTTATATATCGTATGTTAAACACTTTTTAGTTTACATCACAACCCTATCAGCCTTTGATATCCTGAGAACACACAGAAAGGACTCATTCATTCCTCACATAATTAGTTGGAGAAAAGAAACAGTAAAAGTTGAGCACCCAGATCTATTGGTGGTAAAATTAATAAAAAAAATAACTATTCATTCATATTATCCACAAAAAAATTGATTGGATTATTAACTTTCTAAAAATAAATTAAGTATGAATAAGATCCATATTATCCACTTAAGAAATGAATAATCAATGGTTTAACTTTTATATTTGCAAAGACTCAAATTGGGGGTTCCTCAAGTTTGAGAGACTAAGAATTGATCTCTCCAAAAGCAATTATATTCGAGAAGTCATGGATAATACGGATATTCATATTATCCACGAGTTAACCCATTTTCTATCCATATTAAATATAGGTCAGATCAAATATTTTATCTGTTTTTACACTATTCATTTCGACTCATTCATATCCGATCCGACCTGCGTGTTTGCCGCCCCTATGCAGATCCAAAAAGGAAAAAGAACTTTATAGCTTATGGTTTTAAGAGCAAATATTTTCGTAGTCTTAAATTATACTTTCCAGTTTCCATTATCTGTTTCGGCAAAAGATTTAAGTTTTTATTTTCCATTATCTATTTCAGCAAAAGATTCAAGTTTTGTACGTAAGTGTAAGCTTCTACATCTAGTTTTAGTTTAACTAGTTGAAAGTTGAAACATGTCACATAATCATATTCTGGAGGTTATAGATTCATGTTTAATAATGACAAGTACTTGTGGTTAGTTTTGAAAGTATTAGTACCTAATAAAACTCTTTATATATAACAAGTGCAAAACTACATCCAACTCAAAAATGGTGCACATAGTTATCAGAAAAAATAGCACGGGCTAGCCAGTTTTCGAACGGACTGATCATTTAAAAATAGTCAGCGTTTGCAAAGTTATTGAAAAGTAGCCACTATTTTGCTGCAACAAGATCGGTCCATCATAATATACTGAAGATTCGAGCACCTGTGTATGAACTTTCAGCATATTATACTAGAACGGTATATTTTGCTGGAACTCCAGAATATTATGCTGGAGTTTGTATACTTATGCTGGAACTCCATGATATTATGCTGGAGTTCCAGTATACTTATGTTGGAACTCCAATATAATATATTAATATATTTATGCTGGAACTCCAATATAATATACTGGAGTATGAGTATTTTCCGAATTTTAAATAGTATTTTCAATCAGATTTATCTTTACCTAAAAAGTGGCTAAATTTCGATTACTTTTGAAAGTATAACTATTTCTGAATAACCACTCGTAAATCTGACTATTTTTCCCTAGTTATCTGCTGGTCAAAGAAACTGCACCCAGATTTAAGCCAACCAAATGATTTGCATCAAAAGTTTCTGTCTAGTTAACTGGGTGACAGTCAATAATCTCCCATCAAAAAGTTTTACACGAGTTTCAGTGAACTGCGTAGGATTTTGACAGACTACTAAACACACAGCACGTTCAGTTGACATGCTGGCAGATATACTGTAGGACAAGAAGAAAGGGTGTCCCTCAATATTAGTAATCGAATAGCTTTAATTTAGTTTGATACCCTCTCCATCACAAGTTAGAAATTCAATTTTAAACTCAGTTACTCCCAGAAATTCTATTAGTAGTTAAATTAAAAAGGAATTTATCTTCTATACATGGATAGTGTTAAAAAGTTTTATACTACTGTGTTCGTACTTGATAGGTAATTACAGGTAATGTTCTATAAGTGAAAATTATAAATCTAGAAAATACTAGGAATTATTTTGTATTCACAAAAAATATGAAATAAGCTTTTGACAGAATAAATGCAATTTAACATGCTGTAAAAGATTATTTGTCATACCTCTCATGTTACTAATTCCACTTATTATGAAGAGTTATCTTTGATTACCGTTAGGAAGACTTGTTTGAACATAATTTATTACATTGTCAGTCTATTGAAACTAAATCCCAGAAAGATTTTAATTTTTATATATTGACGGTGACGAATTTATGTACATATTAGGTAACTATATATAAAACTCTTGATAAACATTAATTGGTAATTAGTTAAAAACGATAACTAACTTCTATCACATGTTAAGATTCGTTGATAGTGCAAGGAAAATTGTACATTGTCCGTGTGTAAAAACTTAAATCCTTTTGATAAATAGTACAGTGAAAATAGTTTTAAGTTTATAAACTGAAACTGAAAAACATACTCACACAATTAGGTCATATAAGGTACTGCAATTGCAGGTAAATTCGTTTAATGGCATTATTGGCAACTTAAATCTGAATTGATTTGGCATCTTTTAGAAGGCTCATTTGTTCCGTTAGGCCCTTCACCCTTCATTGTTTTCTTTTTCCTTGTCCTCCAGAACTTTTTGAACTTAGGCAAAAGTACTTAATTAGAAGGAACACTCGAATTTACCCTATGGTCTATCTTATTATCAAAGTGGAATCTCTTTATGATCATAAACATGACATGCACGATTTTAAGATAGGATTACTAGTCAGTATATAGTACTAGGAAAACAAGAAGATGTGTACTGACCAATTCTGGGAAATGGAAGAGTCCAATAGGACATATTATTTGTACAGATAACATATTTCATGTATAGTTTTAACTTCAATGAACAATAATTCTCCCAAGTAGGAGTAATCTTTAACTCCTTGTAGGAAAAATAGTAGAAAAAGTTGCATGGAATAAAATAAAATTGAGAAGCAATAGTATCAAATTAAGTTATTAGGTTGGGTCGTCGACTAACCATTTTGACTACAAAATCATGGTGAAGTCATAAGTCATAAACTATTTTTTTAAAATCATAATCCACCACACTGGTGGGGTTAGACACTAACCTCTACCTGTCATAACTGGTACTTTAACATAAAGTAACTTCTACATAAATCATAGACGTTTTGTAAAGGTTCAACTTGGAGAGGGGATCCGATCATAAATTTTGGCTTCAGAAGATGGATACAAAATATAGAGCGAAAAGTGTCAACAGACCTTGAACCTAAATCATTTTTTGGTTCTAGTCTGGTGCAGAGTTCTAGATTCTTACACAATTATATTCTACAGCAACATAGAACACTGAAAATTTTAATAGGTAAGTTAAATGCACCTGGGACATTTAGTATAAAACATTCACTAAAAGCAGAAGAAGACATTTACATTTTTCCCACAGAAACCACTTAATATCCACATATTGTAAGTCCTTTGTATCTGATTAGAGTGCATAAAGATATTTAAAACACAGTACATGCATGGCAAGAATTTAAGATCACCAACTTCTGTACTCATGAATATATATAACCCAGACCTTGTTGCAATAACCCTTACAAAATTTAAATGAAGGTAGCAGATGGATCATGCATGCATGACATTCATATATCCTTTTAGTATAATTGTTTGCTATTGCAATATCCCTCAAAAAATTTAAATGAAGGTAACCAATGGATCGATCACATCCATATATCCTTTTAGTATAATTGCTTGCTAAAAAAAAGTATAATTGTTTGCTTAGAGACTCATAGGAACTGAGCTTACAGTGCCTCTAAGCCTTTCTTGTTTTCATCTTTTTTCCTGGAATTAAGAGTAATAATTTTCAATCTAGAGAATTATTTCCACGCTAGGGTACTTAAACAAGGAGACATTTTCCTGTTATTACTTCATTTTAAGTTAATTAGCAACACTATATTTTTCCAGCATTGAGCCAAAATTAGAACATTGTGACTTGCTTTCAATATGACAATATAATAAAACAAGCATTTCAACCATGGTTTGATTTGTTACATAATGCGGTTCCTTAGGATTGGAAACTCTGATTCCTCAAGTACATAGAATTAGATCAACCCTATCTATAGTCACGGAAAGCAGGAAGGAAAAAAGGCAGAAAAGAAAAGGAATTAAAACTTATGCAATTACTTAAGAATGCTTACTCAATAAACCAAGTAACTTGGTCAATCACAACACAATAGTGTGCTTGCATGTTTCTTTATAAACATAGATGACATATTGTGGCTTTGAGCAGACAAAGAGGCTTACTACGTTAGATATATACTAAACATGTTTCTTTTTTCAAAACTTTAAGCTAGTTATTTTTTATAAAACTATGAATTACTGTAGCTAGGTTTAGTATGATCATGTCAATCCAGTGCTGATACTTAGGGTTACACTGTGCAAGGAGGAAGTCAATCCGGAATTCGTTGCAGGGGTAAGTTTTGTATAATATCTGATAATTTTCCTTTTGTTAATGTGAAGTACTTCAGTATTTCTCTGGTTTTGGCACTTAATTTTGATGGGTCATTATCTCATTTTTCTTTTGTTAGTGTCAAGTTGAAAATTATTGGTCTTCCAGCTTAATTAATTTTATCAAGCTAAAGTTGGATATAATATAGCCCCATGTTTTGGAATAGAGAAAACTCACCATAGAAATCCCATCCCGAACATTAATGAAAGGAAATTAGAGTGGACACTGATTTCAGTTCAATTTCTCGGAATTTAAGGTACTTAGAGCAATGCCATCTGATATATGTGGTTGCTTTTTTTTAACTTCACTTATTCTTATTTTACTTGAAATACAGTACTACAGCAAAAACTCCTAAACTTTTAGTGCACCGATTGATACATATTTAGTAGACTTACAAAAACAAAGTTAAGCACCAAATCAAACCGTAACATCCATTACCCGTGGCTCAGAGAGGGATTTGCGAAAACAAAAACAGAAGGCACCTCTATAGTAGAACCAAACCTAGAAATTAATAAACAGGAAACGAAATTTTACTTAGCTTACGCTGTCCCCCGACCTTTAGATTTGGCTGCAGTGATATGAGTCCCATGCTTTCTGATCGCAACCTTGAACAACTGGAAATTTTAAGAGAAGATATTTACTATGGGAATGAGAATTGTGGAAGTAATTAATTAAATGACGAAATTGTAGTACAACTACACTTTTCGAATTAGAAGTTTACCTTGCGATGTGGTACTTATTGCAGCCATAACTGCACTTAAGCTGGAGTTCATTATTGTTCGATTAACATCATGATCCCAATTTCGGGTACTAGAAGAGGAGCTATTGTAGTTCGAATTAGCTGCAGCCTCTTCAGTACCACTGAGATTCGGGTGATGATAACCCAAAGTTGAGGGAGAAAACTTGATATTCTTCCTTTCCAGAACTACAGATCCGTGAATCATTTCTTTAATTTCATCAATCTTAGTCTGCTCCTTTACTACTGATGATGAGTTAAATTTGGCTTCAATTTGGGTCCAGATTTTCTTGATTGTTCTTTCCCTAGCTCTTGCTCTAGCCTTTGCCCTTGACTCTCTCACAACCAAATTAAGTATAGCCTCCTCTTGTTTTGCTCTTGCAAGAACAACGTCCGCACATTCTGAATTAATAGATGGAGGACTTTTCTTTGCTGCTGAAGACTCATTAGGGCTGGTGATTTTGATCTGAGCAGTAGTGAGCTCTTCAACGGCTAATCTGGACTTTGTGAATAGCCAATCAAGGGTTTTACTTGGTTTGTCAAAACCAAGCATATCTTGTAGATCAAAGAACTTACGAGCAACCCCAATAGACAATCTCACCCTCCGATCCCTATGACCCTGTGATGTCAAAATTTTACTGTGTCTATCCTTTTTCATAGGTTTCTTCATCATCTTATTTAAAGGATAGCTAATTTCCTGATTATTTGACTTGTTGTTGATGACATTGTTTGCAAACATCATCACCGAGCTGCTGTTGTCGATTAAGTGCCCATTATTAGCGGCTAAGTAATGAGTAGAGAGTTGATCTTGGTGTTGATGAAGGAGTATTTGGTTGCCATTAATGCCAAGAAAGGAAGAATTAGAGCTGTGAAAAGATGGTATTGAACACTGGAGAATAGGGTTCCCATTACTATTTCGTGAAGGGAACATTTTTCTCTTTTTTGAACTTATAAAATCTTGAAGAACTAAAAAAGCTGCAGTTAAAAGCAACTAAATGCTACAGCATTTGACCTTTCATAAGCTTGATGGGGGAGCCCTTTTTTTTTTTCCCTGGCAACTATTACTCTTTCTTCTTCTGCTCGTTTGGTTTCTACATTTCCATCTTTTACTCATAAAAGAAAATCTCTCTTTTAAAGAACAACTTTCTCTATTCATATCAACATCTCAGTACGTAATCCCTAAACAGTGTGTAAACGTACTAACGTAGCCCTCATCCAAGCCCTCATCCACTATTAATTAGAGATGGAAAAGTGATGGAAATTGCAAACAATTATTAAGAGTGAAGAACAAAGGCAAACATTTATGGACAAACAGAAGAAGATATGAGTAATTTAGGTTCCAAATATAAACTAGTTCATGAAGTTGTGGGGAGGGTTAAAAAGCCAGTAGCTTCAAATCGTAGTATGCTTAACGCCGTGAGCTTTTTATGTTTGGACTCTGTGTATTGTGGATGGATACTCGTACTTTTGTCTGTCGTCCCTACGCAACCCGACTATTTTCATTACTGTTTCTTCTTTGTACTAAAGCGCCTCAGTCTTCATTTAAATTACTTCCACTATTAAGGTAACCCTAATTTATACATTTCATCTACGTCCTCAGTACTAAACCTAAATTACATATCCCAGCTCTAGCCCTCTATAACTATTAATTAAATCAAAATGTTTGCTTAAATTTCTTAAGTGAGATGTGATATTACAAATATGACTCGTCTTTAGGTTTTTTCTTCACTCGTCGACTTTTGTCTCTATGAGCTTATCTTGTACTCCTGTAAGGTGTAAATTAATTTTTATATTGTCAAGGTCATTTAATATTAACGACATGTAATTCATAGGCATGAGTAATTTCTTCTCAAGCAGTGTATTCATGTTAGAAAATTCCTTAAATATGTACAAATATTAAATTTAGAAAGCAATTATTAACACTTGAATTTGTTGTTCTCAAATTTACAAACCATAATGTTGAAATTATGGTTCCACCTCTAACGTAACTGTACATAAAGAGTGAAATTAGTAATTTGATAAGAATATTTTACACTGTAAAGTACATAAGTGTATTCGAACTCTATTGACTATTGCTACATTTCCTAAATCATGGCATAGTTACCAAAAGAAGAAGCTCTTTACTCAATATTCCTTTTCCTTGTGGCTCTTTTTCTCTTGCATTAATGCCTAAGCGTAACCTTAGCGTTTCTGTTTTTTTTTAAAAACAATAAAGGCCGATATAATTATTAAACTGATGAAATTAGTACATTGTTCATGAGTCTGGAACCAAAGTGTGGTTCATTAGGACTCAAGCGATCAAAATAGGTTAAAAGAATTAATTGACCACCATTTTATATATAGCACGGTTATTTACTGCGCTATACCTTAACGACAGTTTTGTCCGTTAAGGTATAGTGCGGTTATTCACCGCGCTATAGATAAGATGTGGCCCCACCAATAATTTGTCTACACTTATCTGATCCACCAATAATTCATATGTATATAGCGCCTTTTATGCATATCCTATACATCAAATAATTGTAACCCCCTCCTCCCGGATAGGTTTTTCCTTATTTAAGGAGTTTTAGAATTTGGTAAAACTCCATTCAGGATCCTTCAGTTCTTCTGAAATATTTGGGGGTCTACTAGTTCGCGTCTGGTGGGGGAAGGAGATGGTACACTTTTTTATATAGGTATAACGCGCATATATAAGGCGCTATATATAAAATGGTGGTCGGTTTTTTTAAAACCTATTTTGGTTGCTTGAGTCCTAATGAACTACATTTTAGTTTCGGACTCCATTGTTCATAACCTTCTGTTATATATATATTTCTTGTGGTTTGGGGGTTTTGCATATCAAAGGTAAATTTCACAAATGGTCATATAACTATGGCTTTTTTTTCACCACTATCGTATAATTTTTTTTTTTCAAATTGATAGCAATTTTATTTCAAGTGCTCTCTAATTATACATTTTATTTCTTTATTTTTTTGTCAGAATCTTATGAATTAGGAATAAAGTTTTTTATGGGGGAAGAATTCACTTTTAGTATTGGGTCAGACTGGGTTGGATCATTCCAATTTTAAGGAAAAAATATAAAATTAATCGGCTGGCTGGAATTAATTATATTTTCTAGCCAAAATATATATAGATAGTGTATGTTATATGTATATAATACACGTATCTAAAAAATATATTTTAGCGGCTATTATTTTTGGGAGCGGCTAAATATATATACTCATATTTCTCTTATTTGAATTGGGTAATTATTTATTAGACTGAAAATAAAAAATAAAAAACTCGTAAAATGAGAAAATACTATTGGAAAATTTATTTCCAACCAATATGATTTTTGTGTGAGTTACTGAATGTTTTATAATTTTTGTGTGAGAAAATAAAGTTATATGACTTTAGCGATAAAAAATTATAGTTATATAATTTTTGTGTGAGAAAATAAAATTATATGACTTTGTTAGAAAATATAAAAGCCTATAATTATATACCATTTGTGAAATTTACCTATCATATTACAATTATCGCTCGATTGATACAAATACCAGGCTTGAGGTTAGGAATATGGTCTATTTACATAATTATGGAGCGGTGTGCACAAACGCACATTAACCGAAGTGGTTTTATCCGTTCGAGGACGAACGTTTGTTTAAGAGGTGGAGAATGTAACAACCTGATCGGTCGTTTTGTGTTCTAGGACCCCGTTCCCCTAAATGAGACTTCCCGCAGCTGGTTTTGCTGATTTATAACTTGGGGGGACGGGTGGTTCGAGGTTTGGAGGAGTTTGGAGTGGTATAGGAACACTTAGTTCCTTAAAGTTGGCCTTAAAGGCCAAGTTTGACTTCGGTCAACATTTTTGGTAAACGACCTCGGAATCGAGATTTGAAGGTTCTAGTAGGTTCGTATGATGATTTAGGACTTGGGCATGTGTTAAGAACGGGTTTTGGATGACCTAGGAGCGTTTCAACACCAAATAGTGAAATAAGAATTTCTTTAAGTTCAAATTGAGGTTTGGAAAGTGTTTTTGTGTTATTGAGGTCCAAACGGAATTCCGAGACCGGGATCCGTTATGTCATTTATGACTTGCTCGCAAAATTTGGTGTCATTCCGAGTAGTATAGGTAGGTTCGGTGTGTTGAAAGCGAATTCTAGAATTTGAACTTCAAAGTTTGATTCAATTTGGTTTTGGGGTCGGATTCTTAGTTTCGTTGTTGTTTTTCGCGTTCCGAGAATTCGAGCAAGTCCGTATCATGAATACAGACTTGTCAGTGCCTTTGGACGGGGTCCCGGGGGGCTCGGGTGAGTTTCAGACCCCTCAGAGCTAAATGCCAAACACCAGATTTTTTCAGTCTGGTTTCGTTATATGCGTTTGCGGGTGTGCTCACGCGTTCGCATATAAGGAGTTGGGCAGGGGTGAAATTACCCTATGCGTTCGCATAGGGTAAGTCAGTGGGCCGACTAAGCTTTACTCTCTACGTTCGCACCCCTCCCCACCACGTTCGCGTAGGTCTAGCCCAGCTAGCCTCCGTTCGCATGACCCCATTCGCGTTCGCATAGAAGGGCCCTCAGAGGGACCTGGGCCTTAGCCTTCGCGAATGCACTGCCCCAGCCGCGTTAGCATAGAATGGGGCAGCTGGGCAGTGACCTTAAAGTCGAGACTTAAATCTCTTTTTAATCCATTTTCTTCACTTTGGACGATTTTTGAGAGCTTGCAAAGAAGATATTCGACCTAGCTACTGTAAGGTAAGTAATTCCTACCATAAGATGAGTTAAATACTTGAATCCTGAGGTAGATTAACACATAAAATTAGTAGAAATCATGGGATTAGAGTAAAACCTAGGGTTTCGATAAAAATGAGAATTTACCAAGAAATTGATTATGAAATCATACAAAAACTATATAATATTGATCCTTAGGCTATGTGTAAGTATTTCCTCCGAAAATTTCTGAAATCCGAGCATGTGGGCCCGAGGACGTATTTTAGGATTTTCCAATTTGGGTTGAAATGACCATTTAAGTAGGAGAATTATGGACTTTTGAGCATAGATTGACTTGTTAATGTGATGTTTGGCTAGCTTCGAGTTCTTGGGCGACGAATTTGGAGTTTCGGGTGCGTTCTTGACTCGGGAAGTCTTGACACGAGGTAAGTATCCTTTCTAACCTTGTAAGAGGGAATTGTCCCCATAAGTGAATATAAATAATTGCATGTCTTTATTTGTGGGGGGCTACGCACGCACGAAGTGATGAGAGTCCGTGCGTAGCTACTATTATGTCATGCCGGGAGTTTAGGATTCACAAGCATGCTTTATGTGCCGTAACTCTAATCTTAAATGTTAATTTAGGTTGCCTAATATCCTTGAATTATTAAATGAACATCTAGGAGGTTACATTCTGAAATTTATATTATTGAAACCTTCTCTGTAATTATATTCTCTACTGATTTTCTTGATTTCCTGTTAATTATGTGTATATATACGGGAACCCGCGTCGCATGTATGATTCACGAGCTGGGTAGCCCTACTAATATGTCAACTGCGTCGCATGTTCAATTCGTGAGCGGTGTAATAGATGTATCTATGGTTCGAGCCGTTCGACCCTTCGGCAGTGCACATTTATTTTCGTATTGTGCCAGCCGTACGTTCACAGCATGTTATGTGTTTGTTGGATGTTGGGTGTTCTGTGATTATGTATATGTTAAATACCATGAAAAGTGAAAACTAGGTAATTTGTATGCTAGAGAACTTGACACGTAAAGGTATTTATAAAGGATATTTGATGTTCCTGTCTTCATTATTATTCATGATTGCCATCCCTGCTTAGCCTTACCTTTAAAACATATTATTTTGACCCTAGTAAGTGTCACGTCAACCTCTCGTTACTATTTCTTCGAGATTAGACTGGATACTTATTGGGTACATATTGTTTATGTACTCATGCTACGCTCTGTACTTAATTGTACAGGTTCTGAGGCGGGTGCATCTGGGTATCAGTTCGAAGTTCATCCCTAATATATACCTGGTCTAGACTCCACGGTGAGCTTCTCCTCTTGACGACCCTCAGCAGTACTGTGGAGCCTTCTTTTGTTATTTCTGTCTATTCCTTTTCAGATAGTAGGGCAGTCTATTACTTCTTTTGTTTTTACTCTACTAGTATGCCTGTAAACTTGTGACACTAGTTCCTGACACACACATTAGTAGACATTATTTTGGGATGTAAACATTAAATTATGACTTTTATGACTATTTCTGCTTAAGATTGTCTAAGTTATTCGTTTTTGCCCAGTGTCAAAAATCTAAACCAAGTAAGTGTTGGAAATGTTTTGGTAAATTTAAAAGAAACTCACCAGTAGATTGATGTTGGCTTGCCTGATTACGGTATTGGGCGCCATCGCGACCTGGGTTAGGATTCGGGTCATGACATCTATAGTAAAGATTACAAATTTCATTCTTCCAGGATATTCAACAGGTAAATAACCACAGAAACACCAAACAATAACAATCACATAACATGCTGTGAATGTACGGCCGATACGATGCAATAATAAATGTGCACTGCCGAAGGGTCGAACCGCTCGAACCATAGATGCATCTATTACACCGCTCATGAATCGAACATGTGACGCGATCAACATAATAGTAGGTCTACCCCGCTCGCGAATCATACATGCGACGCGGGTGCCCGTATATATACACATAATTAACAAAAAAATCAAGAGATTTGTAGAGAATCTCTTACAAAGAAGGATCAATAGTTTAAATTGCGAGATGTAACTTTCTAGATGTTCACTTAATGATGTCAATGATATTTGGCAACCTAAATTATCGTTAAGATTATAAACACGACACATAAAGCATGCTTGTGAATCCTAAACTACCCGACATAACATAGTAGTAACTACTCACGGACTCTCGTCACTTCGTGCATGCGTAGCCCCTACAAATAATAGCATATAATTCATTATATTCACATACAGGGAAAATTCCCTCTTACAAGGTTAGAAATGAGACTTACCTCGTGTCAAGCCTACTTTCCGGGTCAAGAACGCGCCCGAAACTCCAAATTCGTCGCCCAAGGACTCGAAACTAGCCAAACATCACATAAATAAATCAGTCTAAGCTCAAAAGTCCACAATTCCTCTATTTTAATGATTATTTCAACCTAATTTGCAAAATCCCAAAATACACCCCCGGGCCCACATGCTCGGGTTCCGAAAATTTTCAAGGAAAACAATCACCCATAACCTAAAGATCAATATTATATAGTTTTGCACGATTCCATAACAAATTCCTTGGTAAATTCTCACTTTTATCAAAATCCTAGGTTTTACTCTAAACCCATGATTTTTACTAATTTAATGTGTTAATCTACCCAAAAATTCAAGTATTAAACTCACTTTATGGTAGGAATTACTTACCTTACAATTGCTAGGTCGAATCCCTCCTTTGCAAGCTCTCTAAATCGTCCAAGATGAAGAAAAATCGTTCAAAAATGGCTAAGTCCCGTATTTTAAACAACCTCACTGCCCCCAGGTTTTTCTCACCTACAGCTCGAGGACCGCACCCGCGGTTCTCGCATCTGCGAGAAAAATCTCGCACCTGCAGAAAAATGGGAAGGGTCCAGTGGTCGCACCTGCGGAAGGGAGTCCGCACCTGTGGCTCCGCTTCTGCGGGAAATGGCCCACACCCTCGGAACTGGGCAGCCCCCTCTGAGGCCGCACCTACGAGGCATTGACCGCACCTGCGGTCTTCGCACCTACGGCTGGTCCTTCGCAGGTGCGGTCGCACCAGATCTGGTGCACTAGCCGTTCTTCTAAGGCTGATTTCTGCCTCGCGCGACAGAATCTAGGCCCACCCGAGGCCCCGTCCAAATATACCAATAAGTCCTAAATCATAATAGGGATTCGCTCGAGCCTTCGGAACGCCCGAAACAACGCTAATCTAAAATTCATACCCCAAAACCTATTGGATCCAACTTAAGAACTTTAAGTTCTTGAATTCGCCTTCAACACGCTGAATCTACCTATACTACTCGGAATGACACCAAATTTTGTGAGCACGGCATAAATGACATAACGGAACTATTCCCAATCTCGGAATTCCATTCGGACCTCGATAACACAAAAATCACATTCTAAACCTTAATTTTGAACTTAAGGAATCATATTTCACTATTTGGCGCCGGAATGCTCCCGGGTCATCCAAAACCCGTTCCGAATATATGCCCAAGTCCGAAATTATCACACGAACCCACCGGAATCTTAAAATCTTGATTTCGAGGTCGTTTATCTAAAAATTTTGACCGAAGTCAAACTTGGCCTTTAAGGCCAACCTTAAGGAACTAAGTGTTCCTATACCACCCCAAACTCCTCCAAACCTCGAACCACCCGTCCCCGCAAGACATAAATCAGCAAAAGCAGCTACGGGAAGTCTCATTTAGGGGCACGGGGTCCTAGAACATAAAACAACTGGTCGGGTCGTTACATTCTCCACCTCTTAAATAAAACGTTCATCCTCGAACGGGTATAGAATCATACCTGGAGTGATGAATAAGTGTGGATATCTGCTCCACATGTCCTCCTCGGACTCCGAAGTCGCCTCCTCGACTGGTTGGCCCCTCCACTGGACCTTTACGGCAGAAACCCTCTTGGACCTCAACTGGCGATCCTGCCCGTCAACGATAGAAACTGGATCCTCCTCGTAACCTAATTTCTCGTCTAGCTGGATGGTGCTGAAGTCTATTACGTGAGAGAAGTCGGCGTGGTACCTCCGGAGCATGGATACATGAAAAACTGGATGAGCTCCTGATAAATTGGGAGGTAAAGCAAGCTCATAAGCAACCTCCCCAACTCGCCTCAACACCTCGAATGGACCTATAAACCTTGGGATCAACTTGCCCTTCTTCCCAAACCTCATAATACCCTTCATCGGTGATACTTTCAACAGAACCTTCTCGCCGACCATAAACGATACATCACACGCCTTCTGGTCCACGTAACTCTTATGTCTGGACTATTCTGTGCGAAGCCTCTTCTAGATCAACTTTACTTTCTCCAAGGCATATTTCACCAGATCGATGCTATATAACTTAGCCTCGCCAGGCTCAAACCACCCGTTGGGAGAGCGACATCGCCGACCATACAAGTCCTCAAATAGAGTCATCTCAACGCTGGACTGATAACTGTTATTATAAGCAAACTCGGCCAAAGGCAAGAACTGGTCCCACTGTCCTCCAAAGTCAATCACACATGCCTTGAGCATGTCCTCCAATATCTGAACTGTACGTTCTGACTGCCCGTCGGTCTGAGGATGGAATGCCGTGCTGAGCTCTACCCGGGTGCCTAACTCACTCTGTACTGCTCTCAAGAAGTGCGAGGTGAACTGAGGACCTAGATTTGATATAATGGACACAGGCACACCGTGCAACCAAACTATCTCCCAAATGTAGATCTGGGACAACCTCTCAGAAGTGTAAGTAGTAGCTACTGGAATAAAATGTGCCAACTTGGTCAACCTGTCCACAATAACCCACACCGCATCAACCTTCTGCAAAGTCCGTGGCAACCCAACTACGAAGTCCATAGTGATGCGCTCCCATTTCCACTCAGGTATATGCATCTGCTGGAGTAGGCATCCTGGCCTCTGGTGCTCATACTTAACATGCTGGCAATTTAGACATCTGGCCACATACCCCACTATGTCTTTCTTCATCCGCCTCCACCAGAAATGTTGCCTCAAGTCACGATACATCTTCGTAGCACCAGGATGAATAGAATACCATGAATTGTGAGCCTCCTCTAGAATCCTCTCCCTCAGGCTATCAAAATTAGGGACACATAAGCGACCCTGAAGTCTTAGAACACCATCCTCGCCAATAGAAACTTCCTTGGCACCACCCTGCAATACTGTCTCTCGGAGGGCTACCAAGTGCGGATCATCATACTGTCGAGTCTTGATCTCCCCCAATAATGAAGACTGAGCCACCACACGTGCAAGAACCCGGCTGGGCTCTGAAAGGTCCAACCTCACCAGGCGATTAGCCAAGGACTGAATGTCTAAAGCTAGTGGTCTGTCCTCTGCTGAAATGAAAGCCA
The DNA here is from genome assembly GCA_005239505.1 of Nicotiana paniculata. Lineage (NCBI taxonomy): Eukaryota > Viridiplantae > Streptophyta > Magnoliopsida > Solanales > Solanaceae > Nicotiana > Nicotiana paniculata. The sequence continues at coordinate 44,290 of ML347604.1, read as the reverse complement.
AGCTACCCATGTTCTCCGCCTTCCTGCTTAAGGCATCTGCTACAACATTCGCCTTGACCGGGTGATAAATAATGGTGATGCCATAATGTTTCAGCAACTCAAGCCACCTATGCTGCCTCAAATTAAGATCTCTCTGCTTGAACAAGTGCTTCAAACTGCGATGGCCTGTATAAACCTCATAAGGCACCCCATACAAGTAGTGCCTCCAAATCTTAAGAGCATGAACAATCGCCACCAACTCCAAATCGTGCACATGGTAATCCTTCTCATGAACCTTCAGCTGCCATGAAGCATATGCAATAACTCGCCCCTCCTGCATCAACACACATCCCAAACCAACGCGTGAAGCATCGCAATAAACTGGATACATCCCAAAATTGGAAGGCAACACCAGAACTGGTGCTGAGGTCAATACCGTCTTGAGCTTCTGGAAGATCGCCTCACACTCGTCGTACCATCAAAATGGGGCATTCTTCTGTGTCAATATAGTCAGAGGGGCTGCAATGGATGAAAAACCCTCCACAATCCGGCGATAACAACCTTCCAGTCCCAAGAAGCTCCTGATCTCTGTCACTGTAGTAGGGCGTGGCCAACTCTGAACTACCTCAATCTTTTTAGGATCCACCTTGATACCCTCTCCGGATACCACATGTCCCAAGAATGCCACAGAATCCAACCAAAACTCACATTTGGAGAACTTAGCGTTATAGATTTCGTTCTCGCAAAGTCTAGAGCACAACTCTCAAATGCTGCTCGTGCTCCCCCAGGCTACGTGAGTAAATCAGAATGTCATCAATGAAGACAATAACAAAAGAACCAATATGAGGCCTGAACACCTCGTTCATGAAATCCATAAACGCTGCGAGGGCATTAGTCAAGCCAAAGGACATCACCAGGAACTCGTAATGACCATATGTCGTATGGAAGGCAGTCTTCGGAACATCTGAATCCCGAATCTTTAGCTGATGGTACCCTGATCTCAAGTCAATATTAGAAAACACACGAGAACCCTGTAACTGGTCAAACAAATCATCGATACGCAACAACATGTACTTGTTCTTGATGGTGACTTTGTTCAATTGGCGGTAGTCAATACACATCCGCATAGTCCCATCCTTCTTCTTCACAAATAACACTGGAGCACCCCAAGGCGATACACTTGGTCTGATAAACCTCTTAGCTAACAACTCCTCAAGCTATTATTTCAATTCCTTTAATTCCTTTGGAGACATATGGTAGGGAGGAATAGATATAGGTTGGGTGCCTAGAGCTAAGACGATGCAAAAATCAATGTCACGATCCGGTGGCATGCCTGGAAGGTCTGAAGGGAATATATCAGCAAAGTCTCGAACTACCGACACTGAATCAATCGTCGGAGACTCGGCGGTGGTGTCCCGCACATAATCAAGATAAGCCAAACAACCCTTCTCGACTATACATCGAGCTTTCAGGAAAGAAATGACCCGACTAGTTGCACTAACTGAGGAACCTCTCCACTCCAATCTTGGCAACTCGGGCATGGCTAGAGTAAGAATCTTGGCATGGAAATATAGAATGGCATGATAGGGAGATATCCAATCCATGCCCAGGATGATCTAAAAATCAACCATATCGAGCAACAGGAGGTCCGCTCTGGTCTCGAACCCACAGAATGCAACCACACAGGACCGATAAATTTGATCCACCACCACAGAATCGCCCACAAGAGTGGACACATAAACATGAGTACCCAAAGAATCATGAGGAATATCTAGGAAATGAGCAAACAAGGCTGACACATATGAATAAGTGGATCCTGGGTCAAATAATACCGATGCATCTCTACCGCATACTGAAATGGTACCTGTGATCACGACATCTGAGGCCACTGCATCTAGTCTGGCCGGGAAAGCATAGAATCTAGCTGGAGCGCCGGATGACTGACCTCCAACGAATGAACAGGAGCTGGCTGGGCTCCCCCTGCCTGGCCTCCACCTTTAGGACGACCTCTACCAGCCTGTCCTCCACCTCTGGGAGGCCGAACCGCCGGTGCTGAAACCATAGGCTGATGACTCTGCTGCATGGCCTTTCATTGAAGCCTGGGACAAGTCCTCTTAATATGTCCTGGATCCCAACACTCATAAAAACCTCTCGGCACCATAGCCTGCTGCCCAGAAGAACCCTGAATAGCTGGAGGACGGTATGAACACTCTGACATAGCACTGAAATAAGGGTTGGGAGGCTCCTGATGACCAGAATACCCACCGGAGGAACCCTGAATGGCTGGAGGGCGATAAGAACTCACCGGCATAACACTGGAATAAGGCCTCGTCGGACCACCTCGAGGAGGTGGTGGGGGTGCTGAACATGGAGGCCTACTAGGCTGGCCCCTACCAAAAAGACCTCTGCCCCTGGCCGGAGCGCCTCTGAAATCCCTAGAAAATCTATCTCTCTTATCCTGCTGCCCCTGCTCTCTTCTCCTCGACCGATAACTCTCAATCCTGCGAGAAATCTCTACCACAAGATGATAAGGAGTACCCATCTCAACCTCTCCGGCCATGTTGGCCCTAATACCTGAGTGCAACCCATCTAAAAATCTCCGCACTTGTTAAAATTAGGGGTTAATAGTCAAGCCTAAAAATCATACTCCCTCAATTTCAATTAGGATTTAGATAATGTAGTTAGGCTTGGCATACAGTTTAAACAAAAAAAGAAGACTTTTGAAATAGGTGATCCTAGAAGGTTAAGAGGCGAAACTTTATGTGATGTATGAGTCAAAATCTGTCTTTAGAATATTTAAGCCAAGATGATACTAAGGGAAGAGTTTCCAAGTGATCGTGTCGAGATGACCCAAGATGCAGCAAAGTCTGTGCTCGAAGAGTCAACAAGAGTAATAGTCAACAAGGGCCGTAGTCGAGGTGACAACAAGGTACGAGTTCGAGGTCGAGGTCGAGGTCGAGTATGTTTGACACAGCTATAACGACTAGTTTTCAAGATAGGATATTAAAGAGAATATTGTAGTGGATATTCTTTGCACTTGTACTATTAGGGTTTCTTAGGAACATATCCCATATAAATTGAAAAAGAGACAATGATAGGGGCATGTGATATTCGTTTGTAAAGAACACACTTTGACTAAAATATTTGTCTCTCTTGCAAAGATACAAATACCATATTTTCACTGAGATTCTTGTCCATACTTTTCCATCAGATTCAAGAATAACTCGAATATTCAAGGATTTGTCTATCATTCATCGTTGTCAGGAGGAACATCCACCTATTCCATTCTTTATTGGTTGAATCATTCCTCTTATTTACTTAAATGTCATTAATTGTTGTTGACTATTATTGAATGCTACATTATTACCCCTGATTTCTAGAACATTTATTACATGTAATCGCCACTGTCCGACTAGACCCACATGAAATTTACTTTTTTTTAACAAACTTATCTAAGGATATCATCGTTAGCTAAGATTAACCCTTTCTCACATAGATTTAATTATTTGAACGAAGATCTATATTTTTTGGTCAAACAATTTGGCGCCATCTGTGGGGATTTCTTATTAAAATTTTAGTTTCCTCTAGATATACAACTAGCGCAGGTCACTAACGCAAAAAAAAACCCAATACCTCCTTTATTTGTGTATAAAAAACCCTACATGACAGGTAATCGAGAAGAAAAGACGAGGATAACAAATGACCTCCCAACCAACCTTATGAATGTCATCAACTAAAGCTGCTAAACGACAGGTGAGGATACGACACCCATCACATCCCCTAAACGAGATGGGTCACCGCCCCAACATTGCAATATAACAAAACCCCGTGGTAAATGAGCCTCTATGTCTACAGAGGAAAGGGCACCCCATCTGTGAATAAACTCCTCGAGGCGTGGCTAGCTGACACACTAACAAGCGTCCTCAACAAACCTGCTCCAGGCACGACTGCAGAAACAACAAGGACATGCACGATACAACAAACAGACGAGCAGTGCAACCAACCCCTCCCTCCAACGACAGGTATAACTCACAATGTCATTGATAATGCAGGTGAAACGACCTAGCCGCCATTAAAGGATCGAATAAATTGAAAATGCAAACAAGGCGTTCTAAGATCAGATGAAAGAACACCAAGAACGGGTTGATAAGATACCGGACGCTCCTAAGATGATGCCAAAGAGGGATGCCGGCCGGTTCGTCAAGCAGCCGTACAGTGACGATGCAACCTCGTATGCCATACCAAAGACCTTCAAAATGCCGCCTTACCTCAGGATATACGATGGCACGACCGATCTTGAAGATCACGTGACTCATTATGTCACCGCCGTGAAAGAAACAACTTTACTAAAGAACAAGTGTCCTCCATTTTGCTGAAAAAGTTTGGCAAAACCCTCACAGTAGGAGCATTGGCGTGGTATTCATAGCTACTAACTCGCTTTATAGAAACCCTCAAAGAAATGGCCAATAAATTTGTAACCACCCATGCCGGTGCCAGGAAGGTCGAGGCGAGAGTAAACGCAATATTTTCTATCTGGCAGTCATTGGAAGAGGGGCTAAGGGACTTCTTCGCCGATTCAACCGAGCAACTAGAAACTGTTGAGTCGATTGATGAAGTATCCCCCAACCACTTTGGACGAATTCCACAATGTTTATTGTGTCGAGGTCCGTGCAGATGAGGACGAACTCAATGGGACAACTCACCTACTAACCACAGTAAAAGCTAAATCTAGAAAAGATCGAAGAGATAGCACCAGAAGAGATCATCCAATTCCTCAACCTAATAGGGAATGGCCCCAACCGTATATCAGGATGGCCGTTGCACCTTCCCCCCGCCATGAAAAAGGCCCATCCAGACCAAGGACGGGAACTCATCGTAACGAAAGATGTATGCCTCCCTTATTATCTACTCACAATTTTTGTGTGTCACCTACAAAGATAGTCTACGCCCTGGAGAATCTCGGACCGAAAGTGAACTGGCCGCTGAATATGAGATCATCGCCGAACACCAGAAAGTCCGATGCCTTCTGTGAGTTTCATCAGGAACGAGGGCACAAAATCGAAGATTGCATCACCCTTAGGCAAGAAATCGTGAACATGTTATGACAAGGTCCACCTAAAAGAGCTGCTAAACAACATAGGAAGAACCAATTTTGCTAGAGGACGCGAACACCAAGGACCACCAAAGCCGCCTTCACCAGCTCACACCATTAACATGATTATCGGTGGCGGCGGTGACGCCTCTATTAACAACGTGAAGTTCACCACTACCCAAACACTAAAGCGATCTATCACCCGCGAACGGTACGATGAACTCGAAGAAAGTATCATCTTCGACAAGTCGGATGTCGACAAGTTGAATTTTCCTCATAAACGCATTATGGTAGATGACGGGAGCGGTGCGTACATTATCCATCCCCGAGTACTTGCCGAAATGAGACTCGAAGATAAGATAGTGTCGTGCCGCATCATGCTAACTGGTTTAAACAATGTAGGTGAGCAGACATCCGGGGAAATTACACTCGCCGTTTTGGCCGGCGGTGTAACTCTGGAGATAATGTTCCATATCATAGACCATGCCACTGCGTATAACGCCATAGTGGGACGACCATGGATACATCCTATGAAAGTTTCCCCCTCTAACTTATACCAAGTGATTAAAAACCTCCAACTCCATGGGGGATTTTCAGCATATGCGGAGAACATCGCACATGATGGGAATGCTACCACATTGCTTTAGACTACACGACCACTCAACAGAGAAAAGACAAAGAAAAAGAGGCATAGTAATCAACAGGCTCAAGGTCGGAGCAAGATGAGATAAAGGACATCATCAAGGACCCTGACAAGAAGGCCTATATCGACTACAAGCTTCAGGAACTAGGTAAATTCAATCAATTCTTAATAGCTAACACATATTTGTTTGCTTTCAGCCATGCAGATATGTCGGCATCCAAGGAAATCACCACGCACAAATTAAACGTCGACCCATTTCACCCCCAAGTGAGACAAGTCATATGTAAATTCAACTCCATAATTAATGACAGAGTGCACAAGGAGGTGTAAAAACTAGTAGAAAATTATTCCATCTGGAAATCAAAGTACCCTAAGTGGGTCGCTACGTAGTGATGGTAAAAAAGAATGGGAAATGGAAAATGTGCGTAGATTTTATAGATTTGAACAAAACATGACCGAAGGCTTCGTTCTAATTTCCACATATTGACCAACTCATCAACACAACGGCCGGGCATGAGCTACTAAGTTTCTTGGATGCTTACTCAAGCTATAATAAGTACCTTATGGAAGAAGAAGATCAGGAAAAAAACCACGTTCGTCACCTACCAAGGGACATATTGCTACAACGTCATGCCATTTGGACTAAAGAACGTAGGAGCTACTTATCAAAGGTTGATGACAATGATTTTGAAAGACCAGCTCGGCAAAACAATGGAGGTATATATAGACAACATGCTGGTCAAGTCCAAAAGGGGAGAAGATCACATCAATCATTTGAAAGAAACTTTCGACATACTCAGACGGTACGTAATGATGCTGAACCTGGAGAAATGTGCATTCCGTGTAGCCTCGGGAAATTTCTTAGGTTTTTTGGTATCACAGCGAGGGATCGGTCTTAGGATAGGTGCCATAAATTCTTCAACGTACTCAAGAAATATAACAACCTTCAATGGACTTCCGAATGTGTACAGGCCTTGCGAGAACTAAAAGCATACTTATCATCTCCACCTCTGCTTTCAAAGCTCGAGCCGACAGAGCGTCTCCTCGTCTATCTGGCCGTATTAGAGGTATTTGTAAGCGCAATCTTAATTTTAGAAAACAAAGGTACGTAATCTCCCATCTATTACATTAGCAAAACACTTGTCAATACTGATACGAGGTACCCATACCTCAAAAAATTAGCTCTGGCCTTAGTCGTAGCTTCATGGAAGCTTAGACATTATTTCTAATGTCACCCCATCTCAGTTGTCCCAACCTTACCCCTCAAAAGCATTTTACATAAACCCGAACTATCGGGAAGGCTGACAAAATGGGCCATCGAGCTGAGTGAGCACAATATCACGTATCATCCGCGAACGATAATAAAGTCACAAGTACTCGTCGACTTCGTAGCTGACTTCAACGCAAATAGGATGCCTGGAGTCGAAAGGGAAGCCATCAAAACCCTCCGAACACAAGACCTTCTGGGTCCTATACACCCATGGTGCATCCAACGCATCGGGGTCCGGACTGGTACTCGTGCCCGAAGTACCAATAGGAGAAGTGATTCACCAGTCCATAAGGTGCCCAGATATGACTAACAATGAGGCCGGGTATGAGGCTGTAATTGCAGGTTTAAGACTAGTAGTCAAATATGGAGCAAAACGGTTGAAATTGTGTTGCGATACCCAGCTCGTAGTAAACCAAGTCACAAGGACTTTCCAAATCGAGGAACAAATATTGCAAAAATATCAGACCAAAATTTGCAAGCCACTGCCTGAGTTTGATGAATGTCAGCTCGAAAGAATCCCACGAGCACAGAATGCCTAGGCAGATGGCCTTGTCAAACTAGCTGCAGCCACCAAAAGCATCACAAACGGAGACAAAAACGTGGTCCATCTCCTCAACTCATCACTAGACCAAGTCGAGGTAGGGACCATAAACTTAACTTAGGGACACAATCGTATTGTCGCATACGTGTAGGAAGGCACATTCCCTGACGACAATAAAAAGGCCAAAAAACTAGAAATGCAAGCGGCCAAGTAAAGTATCCTCCACAACGATCTATACAAGAGGACCTATGGCGGCTCTCTGGAGAAGTGCTTGGGTCTGAACCAAACTCAGCGTGTCCTTGAAGAAGTCCATGAAGGCCATTGCGGAGCTCACTCCGGCAACCAGGCACTGGTCAGATGCCTCATACGAGCAAGATATTACTGGCCCACCATGAAAAAAGATGTGGCAGACTTCGTAAGGAGATGCGAGCAGTGTCAAAGTACGCCCCAATGATTCACCAAGCAGTCAAACATCTCCACTCAGTCACGTCCCCTTGGCCGTTCATCAAATAGGGAAGGGACATCCTGGCCCCCCTACAACAGGCTGAGGTAATGTACGATCCCTTTTGGTTTTAAGTGACTATTTATCTAAGTGGGTGGAAGCATGAGCATTCACCCAAATACGGGAACATGAAGTAATCACCTTTATATGGAGAAACATTATCTGCCGATTCAGCCTTCCCAAAGAAATCAGATGTGACAACAGACTCTATCTCACAAGAAAGAAAACTGTCAAATTCTTTGAGAAATGACATATCAAGAGGATACTCTCAACCTCGTGTCACACTGCTGGTAAAGGACAAGTAGAGTCCTCCAACAAGTCAATACTGAACATGATGAAGGAGAAGCTTGAAGACACCAAGGGACCAGGGGCGGACCTAGTTGAACCCGCTTTGTCAAAAATTAATACTGTGTAAATCGGTAAATTATTTTAAAAACCAGGCAGAACAAGTTAAGATAGGCATTTGAACTCGCTTGACACAAGTGTATCCTTTGTCGAGATGGTAATGCGGGTTTATAGATCCATTGGGTTCCTTTGTACGAATCCCACTTTCTGCACTGTTACATTATACCAATCATATTTTTGTTACTACAATGACTTCTATTTAGTCATTTTCTCTATTTCACTTAATCTTTTTCTTTCTTCACTTAAATTCAATAAATTTACCCTCAATTTTACGTTACATCAAACAATTAAATCTTTCTACCAATTGAAATTTACTTCTTTTTTTCATAAAATATGATAAGACATCCGATTATATTTGATGAAATTATTTATAATTTGTTAGTTTACGTTGAAAATTTTTCTTTGTTTTATATTAAAATTTCTAGTTTAGTGTATATGCCCTCTTTCTTTAATTATTAGTATAATGTAGGGTAGTTTATAAATCTATTTTTTATTGTCTATTTATAAACACAAAAACATTTTATATTCTATCAAATATCTTATAGTAGTTAATATACTTTTAATTGGTCTAATTTTTTTAATTGGTTAAAGTACAACAAAACTTTAAATTTACTGAAGTAAAAATTGTTAAATATATAGATAATTTTCTTAAAACTAGAAGTAAATAGTTTTTAGCATTTTTTGAAAAATATGTTCACATTTGCTTAAAATTTAGAGCGTATAAAGAAAAATGTCTTCATTTTAGGATCATAAAAAGTAACTAAAAGGAAAAATAATAAGAGATGTGACTAAATCCTACTTGTTGTGGCCCGACACTACTTATATTATATTATTGGTTATCATCGTTTCTAACTGAACCCACTTGAATAATGTTCTGGGTCCGCCACTGCAAGGGGCTGTGGCCGAAAATACTACCAGAGGTATTGTGGGCCCACCGAACACCTCCATAAACAAGCACATGAGAGACACCTTACTCTTTGGTCTACAGGACCGAGGCAGTAATACCAGTCTAGGTCGGAGAACCCAGCCTAAGGTACTCCCATGAGAGCGGTACTAGTTATGATTAGAGCAGAAGGTAGGAACTCGACGAAGTCGACGAACGAACAAATATGGCCTACATAAGGATGGTCGCCCAAACACAACAAGCAGAACGCTATTACAACAAGAAAGCAAAGATCAGGCCACTCAAAGTCGGGGACTACGTACTGAAGCAAACAAAGGTTCGTTCCAATTAGAGACAATAGAAGAAAAGTTAATACCAACCAATTGGAATATCAGCCACCTCAAATACTTCAACTTCTGAGAGAAAAAGCATCCCTCAAGAAGTACTATCTTTTCCCTCACTTGAATTTTGTCCCATTTGGATTTTCTCAAGGAGGTTTTTAACGAGGCGGCTGATCTCGCCCAAACTCACACCACAAATATAGGTTGTGAGGAGGTCGAAGTAATTATAAAAATCCAACGCAAGTCGGGGTCGAATCCACAAGGATCTAGATGTGAGATTAGGTATATACCTAGATTACACTTCCACATTTTCAGTTGTTATTTCTACTTCTACTTTTAAGCTATTGATTGTAATTACAAAACTAGGTGACAATATTTTTGGTTTTGGTTGTTTTTCAAATTATAGAAGGTCAAGGGTTGAAACTTCCACCTAGTTGGTTACCTAATGGATTTAGAGCTTAGGGCATTTTTAGCTGATCGGAATACAATATAGCAGTCACACACGATTACTCACTCTATACCTCTCAGTAGTTTGAGTGATTTTGCCCGATTTGTCTTTCTCAAGTTCAAATGGGTATTTCATGAAACAAGTGATAAATGCTCTAGTCGGGTCTTACTATCTCTATGTTCAACCCTTTAATTGGGGCTATCAATTTCTTGAGTTCACCCCTTCTTAGTTTGCCAAGTTTTCTTAGACTTAGTCTCTCTTTCTCAAGTAGAGACTAAGTCAATTAGGCATGATTCAATGTTTGCAACCATAAATTTTCAACTTCAAGCAAGAACTAGGCTAAATATCATAAAACCAATCATAAATAAGCCCTAAATCAATTACCCATTAAGTAGCCATACTAGGGTTGGGTCACAACCAGGGTCACAACCCTAGTTACGAGTTTAGCTACTCATGAAAAATGAAGAAATTAAAGAAGAAACTAAGATAGAAATCATAATACTTGATTAAGAAAAGAAAATCTAATGTTTAAAAGCTAAACTAGTACAAAGTTACCCAATACAGTAAATAAAAACGGCTCAGGTTATGACAAAAAGTTCTATTAATACCCAGTTGAAAATATCTGACAAAATTGCCCCTGCGGAGGTTGTGCGGTCGCATAATTCTGTGTGCAGTCCGCACTTTGATATTGACTGGTCAAGTGAGCTTTCTCTGGTCGCATAAAACTGGGGTGCGGCCGCACTTCCTCTAATTATGCAGACCACACATTTTTGAGTGCGGCTGCACACTTGAACTTGGACTGGGGCTGGACTTCTTTTTGCGGACCGCACATTTATAAGTGCGGCCGCACTTTGGCATCCTGCGGTCACACAATAATAGTGCGGTCCGCACATCTTCAAGATTCCCAAAACATGGTCTCTGAATCTCCTCTTTTGCGGCCGCACAATAATTGTGCGGTCCGCACTCTATGAAGGAATTCCATCAGTGCATCTTCAGAGTTTGCGGCCGCACACAGTATTGTGCAGTTTGCATTGTGGCCCTTTTTGCCTTGTTTTGGTCCTTGTCCAATTTTACTCCTTTTTGAGTTTATTTTTACTTCTTTAGCTCGTATCCCTACTTATCAGTGGCGAAGGGAATGTTTCAAATTGAAGTACGCGAAGGTAGGGTCGTGGTTACTATTTTAGTGCTTCCCAATCGACCAATGAAGGGACTAGATATACCGGGACTGGAACGTCAACCAACACCCGAAAAATCTGTAAATTTCTCCAAGTATGTAACAGAAACAACAATGTCAAGGCAATAAATTTTACGCGTATCACCGCATCTTTCTCGCATTTAGGGTATGTTCGACCCTACTCGAACAAAAAACTACTGACCTTTGACCACGATTTAATGAAAGGTTATATTCGACCCTACTCGAACAACACCTACCGATACTCGACCACAATTTAATGAAAGGTTTTGTTCGACTCTGCTCGAACAAACACCTACCGGCCCTCTATCGCGATTTAATGAAAGGTTATGTTCAACCATGCTCGAAAAAACACCTACCGGCCCTCAACCTCAATTTAATGAAAGGTTATGTTCGACCCTGATTGAACAAACACCTACCGACCCTTGGCCGCAATCTAACGAAAGGTTATGTTTGACTCTGATCGAACAAACACCTACTGGACCTCCGCCTTTGGCTGCAATCTAATAAAAGATTATGTCCGACCTAGCTCGAACAAACTCCTATCGGCCCTCGGCCACACTCCAACAAAAAAATAGAAATATACACAAGTATAGAAAATAAACCGCATGAAGAGAAGAAGATGCAAGGAAACACTATAACATTTCATATACTTAAAAAATTGTTTACAAAAGGCTTGTGAAGGCGCCAGTAGAAACATACAAAAAAAATCAATCAAAAGAGATCTACTGGCCACCACCATCACGGCCTTCAACATCCCCGCCGACTTGGTCCTCAACAACATCGCCTCCTTAGCCTTCATCACCCTCTCCATCACCACCTTCGCCCTTAGGATTTGCAACATCATACCATACATTCTCCTCAAGCCGATCCACAACCTCTCCCCCTCGTCATCACCGGCCTCAGGCATGGCGGGGTCATACCCACAAGCGACTCGAGCCTCATGAGCCTTAACACGAACATCTTCGAGGGCGACCTAAAAAATGGATCCCACCTCATCTTTTATGATAATGGTCGCCGTCTCGCACATCGAAAAGTCACCCTCCATTAAGTGAATGGCCCGACCAACCTCGTCGCCAGTATCTACAGATCTTCTCTTACGGGAATCAAATCCCCCTCGCCAGGCACAAGCTCATCATCTTCATCCATAGGACGATATAATGGAGAGGCTGAGGTTTCCACGACAGAAGTCCCCGCGGCCGAGGAAAGAGCAGGTCCGGATGCTATAACATGAGGTACTTGTGCATGAGTAGAAACAACCGCAGTCGATGAAAGGACCGGGGCACGAGCAAAAATAACCGCAGTCGATAAAGGGACCAGGGCACGAACAAAGGGGCCCAGTCGAGGATGGTGCAGAAGCCGAGAACGCTATAGTTTTTCTTTTTAGAACAAGGGGCGGAAGCTCTCGACCTCCTCGAAGATCCCATTGGTAAAACTAGGAAAAACATAGGGAAATGAGAAGATCATCAAAGGTAAACGAAAAGGAAAGTAACTAAGAATCCGATAATAAGAGGTACTTACCAATCGAAGGGAGAGCAGACTCAAACCTCTTGAAGAAGCCCGACCACTCACGGATCCCCTCGACGAAAGGAAGAGGCGAGTTTTTAGATGCACGAGAAAAAGGACCAAAGGTAAAAACCCACAAACCAAGCAAGGGAGAGAAGTCAGATACCTACAAGCAAGGAAACTAGGTACTTACGAGTACAATTCCAAACCTCAGGAAAACTGTCGATGTTGGCCACCACGTCCTCGGTTATGACGTGGAAGAAGTTGAACTAAAACTGGAGGTTAGTTTTGTCGTCCATCTTCACGACCAAGAATTTGCCTCCTTGGTGGAGAATATTCAACATTGTCCCCATATAAAACTAGGGGAGAACATGTCTATTAAATGCTGAAGTGTGAGTTCCATCTCGGCCAGCTTGAAAAATTTAGTGAGCATCCTTATAAGTTTGTAAACATACAACACGAGGTGATCTAGGCAAACAACATAGTAACGAGAAAATTCCTCCGTCAGTGGAAGGAGAGGGAGAGTATATCCGACTTAGAAGGGGTAGGCATAGAAGGCGCAATACCTAGAACAGTGGACCTGCACCGTATCCCATTCAGCCGAGATTAATTCGAGGTGATTGGGAATGCCAAACTTAGCCGTAAGCTCTCCTAATTCCTTCTCCATCGTCACCGACTGAAAGGCTACAGGGTCAGCATCGGGTGATTTAGAGAAATTAGACCTAGTATCAGGGTTGCAAGGGACTATCTCCTCCACCAAGGGGAAGCTTCCATCCTCGAAGGTGACATGAGCATTTTCCTCATGAGGGGGAAACACCATCGCTAAAGGGATCACATCACGTCCCTCACTAGATTCATAAGGTATGATAGACATGTTTTAACAAAGGGAATGGAAGTATCAAACAATGAAAATTGAGAACGATGGAAATCACTAGAACATATAGGACAGGTGTAAATCCACGAAAGAGAAAGAAAGGGATATGGTGTTTTGAAATATAAACTTGAAACTTCGAAATCACACCCTAACATCTTAATTTATAAGAACCTGGGCACCAGAACCGAAATCTGTTCATACCTGGTCTGGAACTGGAGCGGAAGGTTTAATCAAGGGTCACACATGAAACGAAGCAACACATCAGGAATATGCGTCATAATGATGCATGATGTCATGACGTCATCCTAATTTGTGGACAACATAACTCCAACAAACCAACCTGGAAAATTGAAGCATTTGAAATAAGTGGCCCACGTAGGGCCACGTTTCCAGTTCGCCGTGCCCACCATGACCTGCACAGCTCGCTCAATTGTATCGACCACGACAAAATAAATTGCTCATCGAACCCACCTGGAGCTGGCTTTAATAAGCGGATGGACTAACTGTATGTGTCAAAATCTATCTTTAGAATATTTAATCCAAGATAATACTAAGGGAAGAGTACCCAAGTCATCGTTTGTGGTTGAAGAGTCAACAAGAGTCGTAGTCAACAAGGGCTGTAGTCGAGGTGTCAACAAGGGACGAGGTCGAGTACGTTTGAGAGAGCTGTAGCTTCTAGTTTCGAGATAGTACTAAAGAGAATATTCTAATGGATATTCTCTACACTTGTACTATTATGGTTTTTTAGGAACATGTCCTATATAAATACAAAAAGAGACAATGATAGGGGCATGTGATATTCATTTGTAAAGAACATACTTTGACTAAAAGATTCGTCTATCTCTCTTGATAATATACAAACACCACCTTTTCACTGATATTCTTGTCCATACTTTTCCATCAGAGCCGAGAATAACTCGAATATTCAAGGATTTGTCTATTATTCATCATTGTCAGGAGGAACATCCACCTATTCCATTCTTTATTGGGTGAATCATTCCTCCTATTTACTTAAATGTCATTTATTGTTGTTCATTATTTTTAGGGATTTCTAGACTGTAATTTGATTTCTTAGTAGCTGTTATGTTGGCCTTCTTTTAGATATATATTGTTATCATTGGTTTAATTATTACTTGTATGTTTGTCTCATGTGTACGCATTTATAGAGGTTAGAGTTGTAAGTGCTAGATGTGCCACCTTTAGTTTAATCCTTTGTCTGTTTTAGTGACAGTTCTAGTGTAATTATCTGTAGATTATAGTGGTTGGGGTGAGTAAAGGTGGAATAAGGTCATGTCCTCGGGTGGCCGGGGGGAGGGGGGTGAAAAGGTGAAAAGGAAGTCTCTAGGGTGATAGCAGGGTCATGGAACATAGGGACTTTGATGGGGAAGTCTATAGAGTTAGCGAAGATCCTCCAAAAAAAGAAGATCAACATAGAGTTTGTGCATGGATTGTAGCGTTATACCAAGCGAGAATCTCATGACTCATCATAGATTATTGGTGATGGACTTGGAAATCGTGAGGAAGAGGATGAAGAGGGTCGTGTATGGTCAACCCAGGATCAGATGGGGTGCTTACAAAGCGCAGGAGTTGGGGGGCGGAGGGGAAGTTGTTGGCTATGGGAGCCTGGAGGAGCAGTGGGGACGCGAGTTGTATGTGGATCACGACAACAGAGTGTATTAGAGTAGTTGTGAGAGAATTGTTAGGGGTCTCAAAGGGTTTCTCTGGCGGCCACAAAGGTGATTGGTGGTGGAGTGAAGAGGTACAAGAGTGTCATGACCCAAATTTCCCCCGTTGGGTGTCGTGATGGCACCTAGTCTTAGGAACTAGGTCAGCCTAACATTAACGAAAATAGCAACAATATTTAACCAATATATGACAATTTCAAAATAGAAAACTCTTACAAATTTACAAATCAAAAACCGGTAGTACAAGTCATAAGCTCTACTAGTTACTAGGAGGTCTGCAAATACAATTGTTTTCAAATAAGGACAAACAATATAAACACAACATCAGAAGGTGACTCTAAAGTCTGCGAACGCAGCAACAGGTTTATCTTGAGTCTCCACAGCAAAATCCGTATAGCTAGCTAATGATTGACTGGCTCCGAAATACATGGATCTGCACAAAAAATGTGCACAAACATAGTATGAGTACACCACAACAGTACCCAGTAAGTATCAAGACTAACTTTGATGGAGTATTCACTAATAGAAATCCGCTAAAAACCGACCAAAGTTGGTCGGTTATGGCCAATTACTGACCAAAACACAACCATTTATGTGTGGACGGTATTTTGACGGTCGAAAAGGAATACCGACCAAAGTTGGTCGGAAACTACCGACCAATGTTGGTTGGTCAATTAAATTAAAAAAAAAATATTGCAAAAAAAAACCCGACCAAAGTTGGTCGATTTTTTCCGACCAAAATTGGTCGGTATTTTAATTATGTAATCAAAAGATTCACTATATGGGAATCGAACCGGGGTCTGTACTTTGGCAGGGTACTGTTCTACCACTAGACAATTGGTGTATTTTGTTTTAAGATTGTCTTTTATTTGATTTTTACTCTTTAATTGTCTTTTCGCACGAAAATAACCGACCAAAGTTGGTCGATTTTATTAAAAAACAAAATTACCGACCAAAGTTGGTCGATTTTTTAAAATGACCGGCCGAATTAACCGACTAATTTTGGTGGGTTTTTTAAAATGACCGGCCGAATTAACCGACTAATTTTGGTCGGTTTTTTTAAAATGACCGGCCGAATTAACCTACCAATTTTGGTCGGTTTTTTTAATATTAATTTTTATTTATTTTAATTGAAAAACTGACCAAAATTGGTCGGTTTCTTGAAAAATAAATTTTGCGGGACTCAAAAATAGTTTCCCGCATTTTTGCGCCAAAAAAAACCAACCAAAGTTGGTCGGTTTCGTAAAAAAAATTAAAAAATAAATTATTTTGAAAAACCGACCAACTTTGGTCGGTTTTTTGGCCAATTTTTTGGCCGACCAAAGTTGGTCGGTTTTTCTTGGTCGGGTTTTGCCGAGTTTCTAGTAGTGAGTGACGAGGAACAACCAAGACACCTACTGGACTAAATAACGTGAGCGAGTATAAGTGTAGAACTAACAGAATAGAATATCTCTATAAAGCTAAGGACAATGACAATGATAATATGGTACTTGCCATGTGAAATAGAAACAACAATTAGCAGCAGAACACAACAAGTAATAACACAGTAGGGTAAGCTGAACACAGTTTAAATCCGGTGAACACAATTAAAAGAAGGGTAGGTAGCAACCAGATGAAAATGACCACTTTCACGTCAAGTTTTATCTAATAATCTCCACGAGGTACCGAACCTCAAGATATTCATAATTCACGGGTCCCAATTTGTGAACCCTAAACACTTGGAATCTTGTGCCCTCATTACAACTAATAACTGCATGGACGACACACATGCCAATAGAACCCTTCTCCCGTAGAGGCAAATAGACGAGAGTGTATAGAAATGATCAGTAACATCAGGATCCATTTTCTTGAATCGTTTGGGGTGATTAACTACGTGTATGCTTGTGCCAGTGTTCTATCACAGTTCAGGCCAACTAGTAAGAATAGAAATAATGAATAAACATAAGAAATGATCAATGCGAAATGAACACGTTATAACTCACACAGGGCGGGCACACCGCTAAAAAAATAACAACAATAATAATGCCTCAGGCCATCACAAGTCATCACAATCAATCCCCGACATAGCGCACCTTGTATTGCCACGCGCACAATAATAAAGTAAACGCACCTTGTCTCGCTACACGTGCATAGTAATGTTCCCACTTTGACTCGTCACATGAGAAACTCACATATATAGCCCATCTTGTCACGCCACATGTGCAAATATCAATAGTAACAATAGCACGGCATAAATCTCATGCATCACAATAACAACCGCATAACAGAAATATCATGCATCACAATAATATTTGTATGATAGAAACATCGTGCATCACAACAACAAGTACAACAACAAAAATGGAATAACACAAGAGTACGAAGAATAAATCAACTCAGAAATTCCAAAACTCAAAGAAACGGAAGAAACGGGCTCACAAGGAAAGACACAATAGAAAATAACGATACCACCTAGCAATAGCTCAACAAGGAAGAGATACGGTGTAGCAATGACCTCCACACAAGTGCAATTCAACAGAAAGGGAGATATCATGAGTCGATAATTCCAAATAAGGTTTTCGTTTTGGCGACAAAAAATCCGCACCTGCGAAGACCGGCACCAGCTCTCTTCGCCAACACTAAAATGAGCATAACTTCCTCATACGATGTCCAAATCCGACAATTCTTTTTGCTATGGATCCATAATTATGATACGGATCTACTGCTTCAATGAAAACAAAATTGGAACTTATTTTCTTAATGTGGTACTATTTATACTTGAAGAAACAAAGTCGAAACATCAAACACGAGCGCAACACAACCTAAACCTATTTGAAACTCACTCGAGCCCCTCGGGACCACGTCTGAACATACCAATAAGTCCCAAAATACAATGTAGACCTGATTGAGGCCTCAAATCACATCAAAAAACCTCAAAACTATGAATCTCACCTCAAATCTAACTTAATGAACTTATAAACTTTCAACTTCTACAACTCGCGCCAAAACATATCAAATCAACCCGGAATGACGTCAAATTTTGCATGCAAGTCTCAAATGACATAATGGAGCTAATTTAACTCTCAAAATTTCAATCCAAGCCCCATGTCAACAAAGTCAATTCCCGTCAAACCTCTTAACCTTCCAAAACTTTAACTTTTCAATTTTTGCCAAAATGCTTCAAATTATCCTACGGACTTCCAAATCCAAATTCAGATGCACGCTTAATTCCAAAATCACCATACGAGGCTGTTGGAATCATCAAAACCCCATTCCAAAGTCGTTTACACAAAATCCAAACTCCGATCAACTCTTGTCGCTTAAGCTTCCAAAACTAGAATCCTTCTTCCAAATTGACTCCAAATCATTTGATAACTGAACTCCACCGCGCATGCAAGTCGTAACATATAATACAAAGCTGTTCAAAATCTTATACCGCCGAACGAGATTTTAATTCTCAAAATGACTGGTCGGGTCGTTACAAAGAGAAAATGGAAGCGAAGCAAGCGACATACTTGACGCTTATTGAGAGCATGGAAGAGGAGGCGAAGAGGATGAACATGGAGGGGTATAGAAGGGATAAGAAGGAGGCAAAGTTAACAGTTACTGCGGCTAAGACTGCAATGTTTTTATGAACAGCTTGGGGCCAAAGGTGGGGACAAGAAGCTATATAAGCTAGCCAAGGTGAGAGAGAGAAAGGCCCGTGATCTGGATCAAGTTAAGTATATCAAAGATGAGGAAGGTGGAGTTTTGATGGAAGAGGCTCAAATTAGACGAAGATGGAAGACATATTTTCATAAGATCCTAAACAAAGAGGGTGATAGGGACATTGTGTTGCGCGATATTATAGGCGCATTAAAGTAGATGAGGTCGAGGGGGATATGTGTAAGATGCACAGGGGTAGAGCTACGGGGCTAGATAAAATACCTGTGAAATTTTGGAAGAATACATGTAGTGAAGGTTTGGAGTGGATCACTAGGCTATTCAACGTCATTTTTAGGACAAAGAAGATGCCCGATGAATGGAGGTTGAGTAAGATGATTCCGCTGTATATAAACAAGGGCGATATCCAAAGTTGCAATAATTATAGAGGGATTAAGCTGCTAAGCCATACTACAAAAGTTTGGGAGACAATGGTTGAAATGAGGGTGAGGACCAGTGTGTCTATTTTTGAGAATTAGTTCGGTTTCATACCGGAGCGTTCGACTATGGAAGCCATTCACATTATGAGGAGATTGGTAAAGCGGTATAGGGAGATGAAGAAGGACTTGCACATGGTGTTCATTGACCTAGAGAAAGCATATGACAAAGTCCCGAGAGAGGTGCTCTGATGATGCTTGGAGGCTAAAGAGGTCCCAGTGCCCTACATTAGGGTGATTAAGGATATGTATGATGAAGCTAAGACTCGGGTTAGGGCAGCGGGAGGAGACTCAGAACACTTTACGGTTATGAGGGGGTTGCATCATGGATCATCTCTTAGTCCATTCCTATTTTCCTTGGCAATGGAAGCATTGACGAGACACATTCAAGGTGAGGTGCCATGGTGTATGTTATTTGCTGATGACATAGATCTTATTGACGAGACATGAGGGGGTGTTAATGAGAGGCTGGAGGTTTGGAGGCAGACCCTGGAGTCTAAAGGTTTAAGGTTGAGCAGTACCAAGACGGAATACTTGGAGTGCACGTTCAACATCGGTACTCAGGAAAGAAGATTTGGAGGTGAGGCTTGATGCGCAAGTCATCTCCAAGAGAGGTAGTTTCAAGTATCTTGGATCTATAATACAAGGTAACAAGGAGATTGATGAAGATGTCACGCATCGTATCGGAGAAGGATGGATGAAGTGGAGGCTTTCTTCTGGTGTCTTGTGTGATAAGAATATGCCGTTGAGACTTAAAGGTAAGTTCTACAAGGTTGTAGTGAGACCGACTATGTTGTATGTAGAAGAGTGTTGGCCGGTCAAGAACTCTCATAGCCATAAGCTAAAAGTAGATGAGATGAGGATGTTAAGGTGGATGTATGGACATACCGGATTGGATATGATTAGGAATGAAGTTATTCAGGAAAAGGAGGGAGTGTCCCCTGTGGAGGATAAGATGCGGGAGGCGAGGCTGAGATGGTTCGAGCATGTTAAGAGGAGAAGTATAGAAGCCTCAGTTAGAAGGTGCGAGCGGTTAGCCTCGATGGGTAGCAGGAGGGGTAGAGGTAGGCCTAAGAAGTCTTATGGGGAGGTTATTAGGCGGAACATGGTGCAACTGGAGCTGATTGAGGAAATGGCCCTAGACACGAGGGTGTGGAGGTCAAAGATTAGGGTAGAAGGTCTGCAGGTAGTCGAGCGTTTCTTTTTGTCTTACTCGGTTCGCTAGCATTAGTGTTAGTATGATATCATTTATCCATCAATGGCTATTACCACCTAGAGTTTGCTTGCATTCTTGGATTTGATCTTATTCCATCTTGTTGTTATTCCTACTTTTTGCAATTACCTTTTCTTTTATTTTTTGAGTCGTTCTCTAGCCGAGGGTCTATCAGAAACAACCTTTCTGCCCTTCCAGGGGTAGGGATAAGGCTGCGTACATCTTACCATCCCAGACCCCACTTGTGAGAAACTACTGGATTTATTGTTATTGTATTATTATTGAATGCTATATCATTGCTCCCAATTTCTAGAACATTTATTATATAGAATCGCCAATCTCCGACTAGACCCACATGACATTTACTTTTTTTAATATCCTTATCTAAGGATTTATCGTTAGCTAAGATTAACCCTTGTTCACATAGATTTAATTATTTGAACCAAGATCTATATTTTTTGGTCAAACACATGGCATTTGCGAGGATATAAAAGATTCTCAAAGTATAAAATGGGTAAAATGAATAGTTTAAAGTTAAATTATTTCCAAATATAAAAATATATCATTCTTTTTGGAACAGATTACTAAGAAAAATGTATCATTTAAATTGGAACGGATGAGTAATTTCTTAGTTCGTTTAATAAAACAAAAATAGTAAGCTACTGTAAGTTCAATTAAGATAATACGAACATGTGATAAAGACGTAAACCAGGTTATCACATGCCGCAAAATTGCCTAACAACTTCCCCTATTTCTTCAGCACAATATCTTGTTTAGCAAACAATTAGACCATACTTTTATGGAATACTATTATCAAAAGATGTTTCTTATTAACCTGTTTCGAATTAGACACCCGGTTGTTTGATCTGAAATCAATCATAATGTGGGGATTCGAGATTAAACAATAATAGAATTATTTAGTAATACTCTATTAAGATGTTTGGTTAATTGGATTAAAAATTGAATATGCTGGGTAATAATATAAAAAATCGCTTTGAATTTTTCATTTGATAAAGTCTAGATATTTTTTATTTTCAATTTTGACGTCGGCCTTTTTAAAGAACTTTGAGAGAAAATCTTTGGACAAGGATATTTTTTGTCATTTGATTGTTTAATTTTGAGATTAGATAATTTGAAATTGTTATCTCACATTAAAGGTGGTATTAATTCCGAGATTATCATCTCGCATTGAATATCGTATGAAATTAGTACAATTAGTTCAGTATAATTGGTTTTGACCTAACTAATGTCGGAATCAGAAACTTTAACGAAATATAGAATGAACTATTGTCAATTTTTATCCCTGAATTATGATTCTTATCCCTTCATCCGAACGATCACTAAATGTAAGATTTAAATGTAGTATCGTTTTAAAAATATAACTTAATCTCTAGAAACAATCATCATTTCATCCTATAAGACTAAGAGAAAATATAATCTCGTCACGCTTAACTAGCAGCTCATAAAGTGGAAATGATTTAAAACTTCAGAAAAATTGAAGTATCTTAAAAATAGAAGTAAGCATGATCTCTCCTTTTGGACAATTAGACATTGAGAAACAATTCATTGAAAACATTTTTTCTTTTAGGGAAAAATGATTTTTGAGAAAATTCAAAAAATGAAACACGGTGTTTGTTGTATAAGTATCAAATCGTTGTTACAGCAATAAAGAGAAGTCAAATTGATATACACATATTTAATTTGCGGACTAAAATGGAGGTTGTATTGGTAAAAATGAATATTACACGTGGAATTAATTCTGTGGCTGACATGGCAACACACGTGGATCACTAGGAAAACGATAGCTGAAGAAGAGTATTAAAAAAGACATGAGACTCAGTAGATACGAGCAAATCACCCATGAGATGAGAAGGAACGGTTACTCGAGTCTCTTTAATGATTTGAAGAGGCGCCGGTAGAATGAACCAAAATAGCAAAAAGGGTAGATTCATTGATCTTCATTTAATGGGCATGGATGATTACAAACATTACAGAATCTTCATAAAACAGTTACGATTACCAATTATAACGTTTCATTAATGTTATTAATGCTCATTATGACTCAATCATTAAAGGGAATAGACGTTGTACTTGAAGGTCACTATATAAGGGAAATAAATGACATTTGTACAGACACATTCTGATTATTCTTGGAATATAATTACTTTCTTGTGCTTTCTATTGATTACTTTGTCATTTCTTATTCTTATTTCCTTTCTTATTTCTGAGAGAATATCGAATTACTTGATTATCAGTAACCCGAGTACTTCTAAAAATTAGCTTTGACTGAGAATCTAATTCTTTGGTTAAACAAATTGGTTCCGTTACCGTGAATCTGATAATCTTCCCTTACTTTCCAAATTACACTCTCTCAACTGAATCATGTCGAACATCAATGACAACAACCAGCAGGTGGTGAGAACTCAAGTTCCGTCACCTCAAGGAACCCCACGTGATTCAAGAGAAACATCACCAGAAAGATCCACTACTCATAACAATGAGCAACATGGAAATGAATAAACTGTCGACCAAGATACTGTGAAACAGTTAATTGCTGAGTACGTGAATGATGCTTTCCAGGCCTTCGTGAGGGGACTACCAGATGTGCCACCCATACCTCCATCAAACAATACTGTAACTGTGGAAATTCCATGTTTAGTTTTGGCTAATTCTGGAAGTGGAGGAACTCCCAACGAATCACGTGATGGGAGACCAGGTACGCCTACTAATTTCGATTTACAAACTTTAATACTAACCTTGCAGAAACGTGTGAAAGAACAAACGACCGTATTGAGCAAATACCCAGCGTACCACATGTCATCAAAGGATTTGATATCGATAAATATTCGCAACAACCATGGAAACCAAGTACAAATCCATTACAATTTCCAAAAAGTTCAAAATGCCCGACATCCCGAAATATGATGGAACGACCGATCCACGTGATCACGTTACTGCGTTCACCACGGGAGTAAAAGTCAACGATTTAACCAAGTAGGAGATCGAATATGTGCTGGTCAAAAAGTTTGGGGAAACTCTTACCAAAGGAGCGGTAACATGGTACTCTCTTTTAACTGAATATTCTATTGACTCTTTTGCTGAGCTTGCAGATCTATTTATAAAAGCACACTCGGGTGCACAAAAAGTTGAAAAGATAATGGCAGATATATTTAAAGTAAATCAAGGAGATACAGAATTGCTTCGAGAATTTGTAGACATATTCCAACATGAAAGAATGCTGCTACGAAGAGTACCTGATAGTTGGGAGGCCATGGCATTTGCAAGCAATTTAAATGATAAAAGTTCAGAAGCTACAAGGAGACTCAAAGAGAGCTTACGAGAATTCCCTGCCACGACATGGTATGATGTCTATAATAGGTACATTACCAAATTGCGGATCGAAGAGGATATCGTAGCTGAATCAAGGGTCAAAGAAAAAACAAGTTCGAGGCGGTCAGAATCTGAGAAGAGGTCCAGTAAGAATAGGTACGAGCCCTATATGGGACCTTCGGGGGCGAGAAACTCATTCCAAATTCGAAAACATACGGGCTGATCACAACTTCACAAATAGAGATTCAGGTTTGTCATCATCGAGATTCAGAAAAGATCGAGGTGAACGTAACATGGATACTAATACAAATTCAAGGATTGGGGACTACAACTTTAACGTGAGCACTTCCGAGTTAGTCGCTGTTCTAAGAAGCATGTGGGATAAGGTTTGATGGCCTAAAGATATGAGATCAAATCCAAACAGAAGAAATCCAGATTTTTGGTGCGAATTCCATAATAATCATGGCGATAGAACATCACACTGTAGATTATTGCAAGGTAAGGTAGAACATTTATTGAAGCAGGTCTATCTGACGGAATTGTTCAGCGAGAAAGGCAAACAAGTGTATATGAAGAATAAACAAGAATCCCCAAAACCTCCATCTCCAAAGAGAATAGTAAATGTGATAAACGGTGGAGAAGAAGTCAACGGCGTAACCTATATAGCCGCGAGAAAAACAAAGAAGTTCACAGTAACTCATAGGAAGCGAACTCGTCAAACTCTGGAGGACGACGACATAACATTTGATGATACAGATGCTGATGGATTAATGATTCCCCACAATGACGCACTGGTAATATCTTTACTTATACACGACACTAATGTAAAGCGAGTTTTGATTGATATAGGTAGTTTTGTGAATATCATTCTGTTTACGAGTCGTGGAAGAGATGCTGATGGGCGACTGTGTAATTCCAAAAGCATGTTCCCTGTCTGGGTTTTATAACTCTACTATTATTACAAAGGGGGAGATTGAACTAAGCACCTAGGTAGAAGGGGTCATCAAAGAAACAAAATTTTAAGTGATAGACACGGATATGGCCTATAATGTGTATGGGAAGGATGTGGATTCACGATATGGATGCTGTGCCATCTATATTACATCAGGTTGTCAAATTTCCTTCAAAATGGGGAATTCAATAGATTCGAGGAGATCCAAAAACTTCAAGGAACATAAACTCAGTGAAACACTCAAGTAAAAAAGATACGAGTGCAAGTGAAAAAGATACGAGTGCAAATCAGAAAGATGCGGGTGCAAGTGAAAAAGATGCGGTAAATCAAATTTCAACAGAGATTGCATCAAAACAAACCGACGTGGATTCAAGACCATATGTAATTTAGGAGCCAGAGCAAAATGAAAACATTAAAACAACGATTGAGGAGCTCGAATCTATTCCATTATTCGAGCAATGTCCAGATCGAAGAGTTCATATCGAAGCTGGACTGAACCTAGAAAGGAGAGATAAGTTAATTGAATATTTAAAAGCTAACGCTGATTATTTTGCATGGCCCCATTCATATATGACAGGTACACCACCGGAGGTGATGACTCATAAATTAAATGAAGATCCATCATTCGCACCTGTCAAACAAACGAAGAGGAAGCAAGGATCGTTCAAAAATCAAGTGATCGATGAAGAGGTACAAAAACTCTTAAAGATCGGTTCAATACGCGAGGTAAAATATCCTAGTTGGTTAGCTAATAATGTAGTAGTTCCAAAAAAGAATGGTAAATAGAGAGTGTGTGCAGATTACACTGACTTAAATAAAGCATGCCCGAATGATTCATTCGCTTTACCACATATAGATCAATTGATCGATGCTACCGCATGTTACAAATTATTAAGTTTTCTAGATGCGTATTCTTGTTATAATCAAATAAAAATGTACTCCTTAGACGAAAAAAAAACTTCATTTATTACAAACATGGGGACTTATTGTTACAAAGTCATGCCTTTTGGCTTGAAAAATGTTGGAGCCACGTATCAGAGACTAGTGAAAGTATGAGACGATGGAAGTGTACATTGATGATATGTTGATCAAATCTACACAATCGGAAGATCATTTTCAACATCTTTCAACAACCTTAGAGATTCTCCGCAGATATAATATAAACTGAACCCAGAAAAGTGTGCTACTGGCGTGGATTCAGGTAAGTTTTTAGGCTTTCTCGTATCTAATAGAGGAATTGAAGTAAATCCTGCGCAGATTAAAGCTATTGAAGAAACACCTGATATACTTACAAGCAAAAAAGAGGTACAAAGATTGACAGGTAGGATTGCAGCTCTGGGAAGATTCATCTCAAGGTCTTCAGAGAAGAGCTTCAAATTCTTTTCTGTGTTAAAGAAGAAAAATCAGTTTGAATGTACTGAAGAATGCCGACAAGCCCTCAAATATTTGAAGACATATTTATTAAATCCTCCCCTACTATCTAAACCAAGGGATGGAGAAAGACTATTTATATACCTTGTAGTCGCATGGGTAGCGTAAGTGCAGTCTTAGTAAGGGAGGACAAAGGTAAAAAATCTCCTATTTATTATTTTAGTAAATCTTTATTAGATGCTGAAACTAGGTATCCGCATCTAGAGAAACTTGCTTTAGCATTGGTCTTGACAGCTAGAAAGTTGAGACCATATTTTAAAAATCATCCTATCTCCGTAATAACTTCATATCC
Organism: Nicotiana paniculata; assembly: GCA_005239505.1. Lineage (NCBI taxonomy): Eukaryota > Viridiplantae > Streptophyta > Magnoliopsida > Solanales > Solanaceae > Nicotiana > Nicotiana paniculata. The sequence continues at coordinate 17,593 of ML347604.1, read as the reverse complement.
TTTAAAGAATATTTTGCATAAACAAGAATTGTCAGGCAGAATAGCAAAGTGGGCAATAGAACTAAGTGAATATGACATTATTTATCAAACTAGAACGGCAATAAAATCTCAAGTTTTAGCAGATTTTGTCGCAGATTTTAGTACAAAATAATTCCTGAAGTAGAAAAAGAATTGCAATTTTTTACTTGAGCTAATCCAGGTACGTGGACTTTGTTTACTGATGGCTCCTCAAATGTCAAAGGGGTCGGATTAGGTATTGTCTTAATCCCACCCTCAGGTGAAAGTATAAGACACGCAATTAAGTGTTACCCTATAACTAACAATAAAGAAGAGTATGAAGCTGTAATTGTAGGGTTGGAATTAGCACGAGAACTCTCCATAGAGAAAATCGTGATTAAAAGTGACTCTCAATTAGTGGTCAATCAGATGCAGGGGACTTACACTACTAGAGAGGCACGAATGCAACAATACTTGGAAAAGGCACGAGAATCAGGCAATTTTAGTCATGGAAGATTGTTCAAATACCCAGGGAAGAAAACGCGGAAGCAGACGCTGTATTGGTAGAAAAAAGAGTTTCACACGTAAGCCAGCTTTTGACAACTCAGCTAGTCACGTGGACATAGGAAAATGCGACTGCTGGACGTGACTCCTTGAAGAGATACGGTACAAAGAGGCACAGTTCAGTAAACCCACGAACTTATCAGCCACGGGAAACTCAACTTGATCAAAACGGGAGAGAGGCACGGTCAGAATGAATCTACACAAAGCTACGAGCAGATTCAAGGACCCACAATTGATTACTCGAATGCTATGTAACTGAACACCAATTACCGTTACCCTTTGTAACGCCTCATTAATGTCATAATTAGTCATTAATGAGTAACCATAGCAAAAGTCGTACGTTGTAAGAATCTCCTATATAAGGGAGGGGAATACAGCTTGTAAAGGCATCTGATTCTCGAATACAATCAACTCTATATTTCTACAATATTGTCTATTATTCATTTTTCTCCATTATCTTGACTATCAATAACCCGTATTCATCTTAAAAATAAGCTTTAGTCAAAGGGTCTAATTCTTTGGTTAAACAAATTGGTTCCGCTACCGAGAATCTGATAATCTTTGTTTACTTTTCAAGTGATATCCTCTGAATTATGTCAAACCCCAACGACATCAACCAGCAAAGGAGTGGAACCCCGGTTCCATCACCTTCAGGAACCCCACGTGGTTCGAGGGAAAACCCCCCAGAAAGATCCAATAACAACAATGATGATAATGATCAAACCGTGGAACAAGATCGTGTAAAGCAAATGATTGCAGAGTATGAGAGCCAAGCTTTCCACAAATTTGCGAGAGGATTACCGGCAGCGTTACCTACACCGCCGACGCCACCCCNCAGAGTATGTGAGCCAAGCTTTGCAAGAATTTGCGAGAGGATTACCGGCAGCGTTACCTACACCGCCGACGCCACCCCCCAATAACACCATCATCATGGAAAATCCTCAATCAGGGTTGGCAAACTCAGGAAGAGGAGATACTCCTAATGAATCTCTCGAAACGAGACCAGGTATATCTAATAACTCAGAATTACAAAATTTACTGCTAACCATGCAGAAACAGATGAAGGAGCAGAACGATCGCATCGAACAAATTCCTGGAGTACCACCTATCATCAAAGGCATCGATGTTGATAAATATTCTCAACAACCATGGAAGCCAAGTGCGGCACCCTTGCCTATACCCAAGAAGTTTAAAATGCCTGACGTTCCCAAATATGATGGAACAACTGACCCACGCGACCATGTGACTGCTTTCGCTACTGGAGTAAAAGGCAACAACTTAACAAAACAAGAGATTGAATCAGTCCTTGAAAAAAAATTTGGGGAAACACTTACCAAAAGAGCCCTAACCTGGTATTCTCTTCTCCCTAAAAATTCTATTGACTCTTTTGCTGAGCTTGAAGGTTCGTTTATAAAAGCACACTCTGGTGCACAAAAAGTTGAGAAGCGAATGGAAGACATATTCAAAATAAAACAAGGAGACACGGAACTAACTCTGTGAGTTTGTAGACAGGTTTCAACGAGAAAGAATGCAGCTACCCAGGGTGCCTGATAATTGGGCAGCCATGTCATTTGCAAGCAACTTGAACGATAAAAGCTCAGAAGCCACGAGATGACTTAAGGAAAGTCTAAGAGAATTCCCTGCTACAACATGGAATGATGTATATAACAGGTATAATACTAAACTCAGAATAGAAGAAGATATCATTGCTCGTTCGAGAGATGAAGATCATTTTAGATCTAGACATCCTGAATCAGATAGAAGATCAGGTAAAAATAGGTACGATCCTTTCTTAGGGCCCTCGGGACGCGATATCCGCCCCAGGTTCGAAAACACTAGGTCGTACTACAGACCACAAGGAAGAGACGTAGTCTCATCATCATCTAGATCCAGAAAAGATCGAGATGAACGACCTAGAGATAGTACTCAAATTGGGGGTCATACCTTTAATGTAAGTACTGCTGAACTTGTATCAATATTGAGGAACATGGGAGACAAGGTTAAGTGGCCCAAAGAGATGCG